>KK112040.1:115284-148675 GCA_000611955.2 Stegodyphus mimosarum | reverse complement strand
GGGTAAACTCTCGCACCCGTCCCCCCGGGCTACTCTACTTCAAAATGAAACAGCCAGGTTTTCATAACAGTACGTGATGACTAAATGAAAGCATTCTGGAGAATCCGCAGAGAATCTTTGAAGAACATCACATACTCTCTTCCTGATTTGCACCATCCTCTTGTCAACAGCCGTATAATACAACGAGCACAAATTTTTCTCTGTCTCAATCGTTGGATAAGCATTAACACAGATTCTTTTACTCATGATCCATTTCGTGCCTCCATGGTCCATCTCGTTGTAATGCATTTGACATTTTGGATGATTTCTTAAGTTGATTTTCATTTGTTGTGACGGTTGACTGAGTGGATGTTGGTTTCTGGAATCTGGTACGGATGTTTCAGTCACCGCGCCCAAACCTCTGAAGATATCTACATACATTGCTTTAATCATGCTGTCCCCAGGGACTGGCAACAACTTACTGTAAGTCGATGTTGCTGAATTATTCCCTGAATTATAGAGGAATTCGATCCTTGCTCGTTCGCGTAACAGGTGGTTACGTTGATCATCCATGCTGGCTTACTTGCAGCAACTGGAAATAAAAATTGAGCATAGGTTAGATGGTAAATAAAAAATGTTTCTATATGCAAAATTACATTTACCTAATGATTGCCATTACTGAACTACAGACTACGCATTACATTTTGATCGACTTTTGTATACCGTATTTCCTCGTGTATTCCTCTGGCATAGATATTTGTAAATGTATAATGTCTGGGGGGGGCATGGGGGTACTCTAAATATGCGGCGAGGGAAAAGTCCTGTTGAGAAAATGTGGTAGAGGAAGAGGGGGTAAACTCTCAGACCCTTACCCCCGGGTTGTTCTCTTTCAAAATTGGGGGGCAGAACTGAGCAAAGTCGTACTATCACATATATTGTACATCACCTCACTATTGTGGCCGTAAACAGGTTACTTAACTCATTCGTGCTAACAATGAGCACTTCTTAACAATCTTCTTAACTTTAGCTCAGCGGCTTTTCCTACCTTTTTTAGCGATTGCTTTCTCTTATTTATTTCATTTTCTATTAACGACGATGTGGAGGTAATTGCAATTAATTGCAAAGATACTCTGTAACCAAACGCCTTGGTCCTTAGCCCTATATTGTGCCCAAGGCTCTTTCTTGCCAAGACGTTAGAAGAAGCAATCTTGCCTGCTTGCCACGATGAATATCGTGGGCCTGCTCTGATATCAGACAAGCGAAATTAGTCACAACAATTTTTATATATTTTAGAATGATTTGTATGCGATTTTAACATTGTTATGGATTACAGCGAGGTGACAGGGATGATATTTGTCACATAATAATCAACTTTGCAGCATAAAATTCAACCAGCAACTAAATGGAGTAAATATTTTCACTGGGAACAGAAAAACAGACGTATTATTTTGGGAGGGGAAGTAAAAAAGTTAAGAATAAAAATAGCACGTGTTATGTGAGGATGGCTGTAAAATTCTATACTGAACTGTATAAAAAAAGTTAATTATATAAATTAATAATAAAATTATAATAATGCTGCCATAGTAATAATGATTTGATAAATTATAATGATGTTGCGAATTTCATAAAATCATTAGTTAAATGTATAGCAAATTAATTATATTTTCTCTTTATATCCTGATATTAGATTCTCTGAAATTAAAAAAATAATAATAAATAAAGTAAAAATTTAAATTATTCAGAAACAAGTTGATTATTTTTAATTTTTGCAGTTTGCTACTAAAAAACAGATTGATTGATAAATTAAAGATCTTATGCTTTGCCAAATGGCAACTTTCTGAGAACTGGCTATCTGTAAAGCAGTGGTGAGTGGTAATTTAAAGATCATTTAGAGCAGCGGCAACATTTTCCAAGATTTTCCTGATAAATGTACGATACTGTATATTAACGTAATTAATGTAGAGTATCAACATTTTTTTAAGAATCAATTAAAAATCATTTTCTAACATCAAGAAAGGCCAATGTAGCATCTGTCGAAGGAGTTAGTTTTATGTATTTCCGTAAATGGTAATTTTGTCATTGCTTATCTTTACAACATTTTTACTAAAAAATATTGTTACGGATTTTGTATTTATTTAGCTGTTTATTTAGAATTATAATTAAAATAGTTTTATTTTCTCTCGCAACGCAGACGAATTTGAAGAGAAAGCTACGTCGGAAAAGTAAAAATACAAGAGCACGTGCATTTAATATTTAATAAATAAATATCTCGTAATTGCTATTGCCATCTAGAAAAATCGAGATATTTATAGATTTTTACCAGAATGTTCTCGTGAATAATTAAAAGCTTATAAAAGCGGAATTAAAACACCTCAGCTCAGTTGCTGTTGTTTTAAGCGAACTGTATGTTTACTTAGTGTTGTTATTGATTGTAGCGAATTTGCTGTGAGATTGGATTAACTTTCTCTGTTTTGAACTGATTCTGTTTAACGTTTGAGATATTGTGACATTGTACGAATATCTCTGAGGAAATATTTCAGTGTTTTGTTTTATTTCTTGTGAAAAGAATAAATTTTATTAACTTTTTAACGACTTGTGAATTCAATCCATTACGAAACCGTACGCATGCAACAATATAATAGGTGCCGTTTAATGTCGGCCGTTTTTTTTATGGCTATTTCGACAACATTAACCGAATTGTAACAATAAACGATGAGAAAAAATATCTTTCATAATAGCGATGGAATTTAACTAATTTGACACAAATATAACTAGAAATATATAAGTAGGTACTTGATCAGCATTTTAATTAGGAGAATGCGGAAATGTTTTTATAAACTGTTCCTATTGTCTTTAATGTAAAAGTTCAGTTATGAACTTTTCATAACGTTTCTGGAAATTATTTGACCGATTCTGTACCAATAATCATAATACTGGGAGGGTATCCCTCACTGGAAAAGAACATGCTGATGTAAAATTTAAAATTAGGCAGAAAAGCAACTTAATTTCAGAGAGATGTTTTCGAAGAAATTCCCCCCCGCCAGAAGCAACGTTTTTGCTCTTGAAGAGAAATCTGTGTCTGAACGTCCTCAATGGCCTTATTTTAAGAGGTTGCCTAAAATCGAAACCAAGCTGTTTGACCACTTTATGCCTTACTTGGCGATATTTCTATTTCGCATGCAAATTTTTATAATCTGTTTTGAACTTTTTTTGACGACTTTATTTTTCGACTTCTGTTTAGAAAAACTTTAAATTTCTATGACATTTTGATCACATTAATCAAACTGTTGATCACAATAAGCGATGTATTTTTTTTTCGGGTACAAACGGGTGGAATCGAGGAAATTTTATAACAATGTCAGAATGATAACATTAAGCGCAATTATAGTAATATTAAGGAACGTTTGCTGCAGAGGCAAATGGTATAGTTGATTTGCTTCATAAGTAAAAGCTGGAACTGACCGGATTTAAAATTGATCTATTTGCTATTCTTATCTGAAAATTTATGCTATAGTATGCTAATAACAAGTCTGTCAAATGATAGTTACAAATGTTGAATTAGACATCAGTGTACTGCTTATGTGTTGGGGGGGGAGGAAGTCACGATGGACTCGAGACATGATTGAAGAACAATGAATTTGTTACATCTTAAATCATACAACAGAAGGATTTGATCGTGATGTGTGCCGTGAAAAGATGATCAGTAAACATTTTCCTGAAGTAACCAAATCTTTTTCACAGTGACAGTTCCCAACGGAAAGACAATTGCAGATAAAACAAAATGGCTATTCTGGAAAATAAATTTAGTAGCTAAATAAAAATAGGGATACCATGAGATGCAAACGAATATAGCGTTGTAACTGGCTTTAGTGTATACGTCTTCTAGAAACGACTCTAGTCTTTCAAATGCATTAAAATAAAGATCTGATGTTGACTTCTTTGTACTGCTTATTAAATTACACATACTTTTCCCTGCACTTCATTTAAAATAATTTCTTCAAATTATTCTAATTAAACCGATTCCTCAAGTCAAGTTGAAAATGAAATCAAAAATTGCAAATTTTTGAAATCTCAGTCAATATTTGCCGAACGAAATTGTTTTACTCTGGAATTAAAGTATCAAATGCACTTTTAAGCAATAGCTTTTAGAACTTTCCTCTTCTTTACGAATATTTTTAAATTTTGCAGCTCAATGCGCAAAATTCTTGACCACATAGGTCTCTCTTGTTCGTGTACTACTTTCCAATATATATATATATATATTTACAATGAGTATAAAACTTTAACAAATATAAATATAGGAAATGGAAAACCTCATTAAAAGTTAGATTTCGTTATTTATCCCAAAATAATTTTTTTTTTAAATTTGAAATAGCCAAAACATGAATATTTTCTTCATTTAAAACCCTTTTATAATTGGAATTCTGGTATATGTTTACGACTAATGATTGCGAAAATAAAGGCTCAGTAATTACTTCTAAGCCGGGTAAGAGAGGTATACATATTCGTTTTGGAAAAAAAAAAAAAAAAAGGCTTTAGGGTAGAATTGGGTGCCCCTTCGATTAGCGACAAATTTTGTTCATTTTTGGCAATGAAACCTCATTTCTGATTACCATGATAGTTTTAACTTTGTTTTAGCTGCCTGATTTTTTTTAAAGCAAAAATAAATCAATGTGTACATGAGTAAAGTTAAGGTAGTGCGCAATGCCTAGAGTGTGCAATCCTGGGATATTTTTTTTAAGTGCAAATAGATCTATGTGTACATATATACCAAGTTTGTGCAATTCTTTGACTTCTTATTTTGGTTTTGTGTAGCGGCCACCTTGAAATTGTGCCTTCCGGCACCGATCTTGGCATCAAAAAAGAATCGTCCAAATAGATGCGAGAACGGCCAAAATGCATACATCTGTTGTAATATGATACCCGAAATTTGTCACAATTACATTTCAAAGGATTGCACCCAACAATTTTGAAGGTGAATTCGGTACTAAATATGCTTTATGCACTTTTTTAGACACGTGATGTTGTAATATAATTCTGCTGTTAAATAAGGTGTTATAAAATAAATACTAACTTATGAAAACTTTTATATCTCAATGAATTCCTCTGATCTGAAAATAGATTAAGAAAGTCAAATTATACGAATTCAGGGCAAGAAACTATTGCAAAAAGCAAATTAAAGAAATATTAATAAAAGCAAACACTTCAGTACCATGTTCACAATATATCATAGCGAAACATTTTTTGTAAATTAAAATACTTCAAATGCTCATAAAAAATTAGTTATTTGACGTGATTATAAGTTAAATAAATAGGCTTTTTCAAACTGAATGAGACAATTTCGAAGTCTTGTTTTGCCTCCCTTGTTGAATTTTAGATGATATGTAATTTGTATTTTATACATACTTTTATTTAATTTTAATTACTTAATGTTTTTTGGTCACTAATAATTACTCTTACTTTTGTTTTTTGGGAATAGCAACAGAGCAACTTTTAGAATTAGCAAAAACATGTGCTTGTAGTAGTAAGTAGGTTTATTGAAAGAATTTTTTGTTATACATGAGTGATGTATTTAAGATCTAAACTTTTTTTAAACAATGATACTTTAGAATAACAAGTCTCTAGGATCCGTGATACGCTGGTAACGTAATAGTTTGTTTTGGCAAGTAAGCAAACGTCTTCTAGTACCTTCGATGGGACACAAGAGACGTTTGTTCAGAATTCTAAAGTGTAAAAATGGAAGGTAAAAAGAAGCTCTAAACTTTGAAAAGAAGATTCGTAGACCTGCGTTTACAAATCCTTCAACTTTTAGAAGAAATTATAAAGAAATGTTAAGATTCTTCTGAATTACAGTCGGCGCTTAATGTTTTTGTTTCGAAAGCTGAACGTTTGGAAGATACGCACATAAGTTTTCTCAGCACACTGACCGAAACCGAAATTAAAGCAGAATTTGGTGCTATTGAAGATTATCCAGACAATGTTGTCAGAATCGAAACTAAAGTAAAAGGTATTCTTCAGAATCTACAAAACGCAAGTGCTTCAAGTTTGATTATGAGTGAACCTGTTAATGAGAATGCATGCAAATGTACGTTTTAACTTCCAAAGCTTGGATTACGAAATTTTGATAGTGAAATTAAGGATTTTTGTTTTTGAGTCATTTTGTAAAAATTGACAAAGATATTACGATTTCTGATAGTAATAAATTTCAATATTTATTATAAGCGGCTGTTGAGGGTTCGAGTGATAGAGAAGTTACAGAAAGTTTTTCCCTTACAGCTGCTAATTATCCCAAGGCTATAGAATGCTGGAAGAATCATTTTGGACGAAATGACTTGCGGGTGGAAGTTTATCTGAGAGAACTGTGAAGACTGGTTCTGAGAAATGCAACTTCTAGTAATTCTTCTAATAACTTATGTGTATTATATGATAATTTGAAACAACAAATTCGAGCTCCGGAAAACCTTGGCGTTACTACCCATAAAAATGCTGCACTTCTTTATCCTTTAGTTGAATCTTGCTTACCTGAGGAATTTTCAAGAGCCTAGCAAAGAAGTGCAAATGTTGACCAGGGTCCAGACCCAAAATGTAGACTGGACAGTTTATTAAAATTTTTGAAATCAGAAATAGAGTCCGAAGAACGCATATATTTAGCTACAACTGGTTTTAGTTTGACGCACGAAATGTCCAGTGGAATTAAATTTATTAAAACCGTTTACGAGCGACCATCAATGGCAGCAAATTTGTTGAGTGCTGATTTTCCTACTAAGATTTGCGTGTTTTGAAGTGGAACACACAATTCGTTTAATAGTTTTAAAGCTAAAAAAAGGGCATTTTTTTTCAAAAAAGGCAAAAACTTTCAAAAGACAAAGGGCACTGCTTTCGGTGTTTAAAGGTCGATCACTATGTAAGTAAATGCACGAGGGAGTTTTATTAAATGTGCAATTTGCCATAAAAATCACAGTGTAATTATGTGTTTGGAATTACTTAAAAATATGTCCGCATAGTAAATAGGCATATTAAAAGAATGCTTTGTTACTTACATGAGTGACGTATTTATTTAAGATCTAAACCTATTTTCAACAACAAATCAATACTTTACAACAACAAATCAATACTCAATATGTTTATTAGTTTCTAGGATCCGTGATACGCTGGTAGCATAACTGTTTATTTTGACGCATAAGTGAACAGCCCTCAAGCGTCGTCACGAAACGAGTCACTGACCATTTAAAAGAGTAGGTTTCTAGAAAGATTTGAATATTTGCCAGTAGGGCGGTCTGTCGCGCTCTGGATGCGTCGTTACCCCTCAACGCTCAGTTGCTTGTTTACGATCTGAATGGCGACACTTCAGCAAAAGAAGTTTTTCGTCTTTGAAATCGGAACCATTTGGCCGTGATTTTGACAGCTTCAAGACAGCTGATATCTCTATAAAGGAATAAAACCTCTCAAACTGGATAGCTGTTAGTGACGCTAATTGCCGTACCGAAGGGTCCGGATTCGAAATCCCGGAGAAGGCTTGGATGCTTATAAGAATCTAATGCCTGTGCAGATTCTCAAAATGCGCGACAAGCCGAAATCCTCTCGAGAGATTGATGATAGGGGAAGAAGGGCGGAAGACCCTTCGCAAGGCCCAACGATTCCTAGGATGTCTAAATGGATGCACAGTTGCCAGCCTTGTTTCCAGCTCTTCCTGGAAAGGAACAAATCCTAAACAGTTGCGAGTTGCGTAGAAAAAAATTGGGAAAATCCAGAATACGTTTCAACGGAGTCCATGGAAATCTACAGCTCAAGCCAGCTGTAATCTTATAATCCGTTAACCCGTTTAAGGACGAGTTAAGTTAGATTATTTGAACACAGTAAAGCAAGCGAAGACTATAGAGGAACGCCTTCGTGGAGGGCTTTGCGAGGGAAACTGACTTGTATTCACATTATACATGGGGGAAAACTATGAAAACCGTAATAGTCCAACCACCCGTTTGCCTGCTGTCGAACCCGAGTCAAAGGCTATGTAAAGAAGGAAAGGTTCCATACACGTAATGTAAACCAGTTTGCTATTACGCCGCTACAATGCGGAGGGAAAATTTGCCAAGGGATTTGGCGATGGAACCTGGCGGCGAGAATTTCCCCCTCCGCGATGTGTATAGGAAATTGAGGAACACATGTTAAAAAACGTTCTTTGACGTTTCGCGATAAATTAAACTTGGATTTTCTTACTCTTTTTCGCGATAAATTAAACTTGGATTTTCTTACACTTTCTTTTTTTTTGCTCAATATAACTAATCCATTAATTAATTTACTTGCGGAAAAAAATATTTTCTTTTCCTTTAAAGTTTAAAGAAATTTAAAACGATATTCGGTTTATGAACTCTTGGTAAACTGACCTTCGAACTTTTAGGCAGGCTTCGAGCTTTGGTGCTTTGACGACAGATATTTCGCGGATGGGCAGCTATTTCCCTCTGTGTTGGGACAGAGCCACTTCTGTTGCGAAGAAGTTTTCCTTCTTAACAATACAAATTTTTTGCCCGAGCTGAACTCCCCACTATTCAGTAGTCTTAATCACTCGCCCACTTGAGGAAGGAAATCACTTCTAGGATAGGAAATAAAACTTTATGATCAAAATGACATCTTTTGCCATGTTAAAAGTTTAAAATCCTTTCCCTTAATAAAACACGATTCCATAAAATCGGTTTATTCTCTTTGAATTACCTTGCATTTTAAATTATATCAGTTAGGTAAAATATGCTATAGACCTTGCATTTTAAGTTCAGTTAAGTAAAATATTCAGATAAGAACTATACCGAAGCTAGCCGTTAAGGCTGTTGAGAACCGGTGACCTTTGTGTTGGCAATCAATGGTTTAAGATAGCACACTAAATTTAAATAGATTTTTATAATAAAGTTGAACTGAAAGCCTTTCGACCATTCAGTGCATTACGCTTCAAGTTGACTGTCACTGGCAGTCAAACCATAGGTTAGGAATTCTCATATATATAATATTAGTATCCGTGTAAATGATATATTAAATTAACATGAGTCTGAAGTTGAATTTTAGTGAACTTTAAATTTCATAATTATTACTCAATGCCTCCGGTGATTCTCTTTCGGAAATTTTCTCTAGGTGCCCAACAGACATGGTTATGTTTGTTTACAGTTGGTATACTAGAGATCTTAATGTTTGCTTGAATTAATTTTACCCTGGTGGTTTCAGAATCCCCCTGGTTAATTGACGAAATTAGCTGATGATTCATTTCGAATGTCCTTAATATCCTACTATTTAACGAAGCGAGGCAAGGAAAATGAGGTGTGCAAAAGAAGGGCAAGAAAACGTGTCATGTGCAAAGAATAGCATTAAAAACAGTTCACAACTTCTATGTTCCCGAAATGTGGATCGGTAAAAAAATATCTGATTCTTAACGGTAACGATTTGGGGGGGGGGGATAAAAGTATCCTCGCAACTCTTTTACGAACGTAAAAGAAGCCTATTTTAGGACAACATTTGATTTAATACATTTTGCAGTTAATGTTTTAAATGCTTCTTTCCGTATAGGTTACATATTTATTGTTTTATAAATTAACATAACTCTGCCAGTTACTTCTACCGTTTTAAATATCATAAGAAAGTTCGATAAACGTTTCGACATTGGGAAGAATTAATTGCAAGTATTTCACACTATGTTAAGATGTCAGTGAATCTGAATAATTCTGCGTATCTGGGGCCAAAATCGAATCTGTTTAGTTCTTCTAGATGTTATTCCTAAAACTACAATTTCAAATAACTTTTTTTTACTCACGAAGCTAAAACCCAGCTGAAGTATTCTGCTTAGTCATTGTTGACAAAAGCTGAGAAGATCTAGAGGTATCAGAAATGACTATCTTAATTTTTGTTCATGATGCAGGCGAAAAATAAAAAGTTAGAATTTTAGGGCAATAAATTTGGTCGTGGAGGCTATAAGATTTTTATTTATTTACTCAGCTGAATTCTCGGCTACAATTAAAAGTAATATTTTTGATCGCAATGCAGGCGTGCACCTAACCGAATCTTTAACTTTCTTTAGAAGAAAGGTTTCCAGTCATATTATCTTTAATACTTCCATACCCAAACGTGCAGCTACGAATTAGCAGCGGTTCTTTAAGCTTACACCGCTGAGCTCAGTTTGCGCCGGAGGCCTAAATAAGAAGGTTTTGGCACTTCTTTTAAATAACTGAACCGCAATTTCAGCAGAAAATTCTTTTGATCTCGAAAACTTTAATAATAAGTAACATAAATATAATATTACAATACCATTAATACATCACTTTATTGAGTAAACAAATAGATCAACATGCAACAAAATTTTTATTGAGTTGTTGGAAGATAAAGAAATTTAAAAACGATAACGATAAATATAAATAATGCAGGTATCCCTCGCTTTTCAAAAGTTTGATGTAAGGCCTTTTTGACTTATCGAAAGATTTAGCGGTTAGTACAGTTTTTGATACTTAAAAGGATTGCGAAAAGGGTTTTTACTATTACGAAACGAAGTGGAAAGCATAAATCAGAGATATGAATGGGAAGAATTCTAAAGCTTCAGAAATCTTTATCTAAGTTTAAAAGATTTTCGAATCTCTTCATTTCGAATTTCTCGAATTCTTCGCATAAAAATAAAAAGAGGAGGGATGGCAGAAAAAATATAAAACTCCTTTATTTCACTTTAAAAGTTTTTAGTTAAAAAAAGTTTCAAACATGGCTTTAATAAAAAAAAATAAGACAACAGTGTTTTAAAGCATATTTATTTTTGTATATCTGTTGTTATCAAAAAGATGCAAACTAAATTTAGTAAATGAAGTCTGTAATCAAAATTCTTGAATCTTAATGTTTTTTATCTGAATATAATTTGACGGAAAGGGTATTTCAGCAACAGCTTTTTTTTTTTTTCAGAACTAAATGTAAACTTTTTTATAAATTATTGGTGATTTAAGTCCGTGAACAATGCAACAATCGCATTTTTTTTTCAATCAGTGCCTGTACAGAATGTTAATGAAGCTAACCTTTTTCAAATTTTGAATCAAAATGTTTATTATTTTTACTTGTGCGAAGTTAAGGACTGAAACAGAGAAAAATTTCGGGTATGATATTTCAACAAAATTATCCATGTTAGCAGTTTCCGAATTCATTTGGACGATTTTTTTGCGTGACGTCTGTCCGTACGAACAGAATAAAGAACTCTTTTTTTTCCAAAATGAATTCAAAAGGGACTTATTCGTGCAGTCTGTATGTATGTATCTCGGGTAGCTCAAAAATGATTAACCGTAGAAAGTTAAAGTTTTGTATATATAGGACTGCTATAACATCCATTTGTGCACTTCATTTTTTATTGCAATCGGCAGAACCAAACACGCGCGAGCCGCTTTTGGATATATATGTCTGTGTGTAGTATTTTCGATGCGCAGTTAGAGAGATCCGATACTTTAACAGCTGATAGTCGTCAGACTGAGGATGGATATTTTGATGCGCTGCAACTTGAAGTATACGTAGTTAGATAGATGAATGCATAAACCATAAACTTCGGATGTAGCCATTTCAAAACATAATTTTATTGCATTGTAATTTCCATTAGATCATTTTTGCAGCCAAAGAATTTATCCAATCATATTTAAATACGATAATTCTCATGCAAACTGATTTTAAAAGTACGGCGTAAGCATTTTAGACAGAAATGAATCAGCGCGTAGATGTTAGCAGGGGCAGAAGAACGTAATTGTTTTTCAAAGCAATATTTATACCGAGTAGATGCAAAAAGTACTCTAAGCAACGATTGGTTAATTTTAGGCTGTTATGTAACATGGAAAGATCTCAAATTTGGGAGAACAGATGAATTTAAGGTGAGATCACCAAATCTAGAATAGTTAAATTTAGGTCGCCAATTATTTCTTAAAGCAGCCATCGTATTTTGTTATATCTTATATATATATATATATATATATATATATCCATCTCGTTACCCTGCTTAAAAGTCTTAGCCGGCCTTTATTTTCGCACTCATTGGTCGTAATAGTTAGTCTAACAATAAATATCTAAAAACATTTAATATCAGTTTATCTAACAATATTTAATATCAGTTTATCGTTGTTCTAAAAAGAATGCATTCAATAAAGTTATGTGGTGTCTACATCAGATTTTTTACGTTAGAATTCGAAACATTTGAATGTTCGAAAAATCGCTAATGCGATGATTCTAGTGTTCAGATCCTAGCAAAAATGTAGTCCACAATTTGTTTTGTGAATGATTTCCGAAAAATATGATATTATTTTAAATGCTTTTTGCCATTTTGATTTACACAGGTTTCATAGGAACAAAGTATATTTTCCTACAGCCATTGAAACTCTGTAATCGATTAAGTAAAACACTCAAGGACACTCAAGGATCTGCTTAAGAATTAGAGATTATTTGAACTATGGCAAGCCAAGCAAGAATTATCTGCCCATGAGTAGGAATATATTCGTGCAAAACGTTCTTGGCTGCTGTTTGGTCTGCACAAAGAAAAAGATACCTTCATGGAGGATTTTCTAATAGAAACTGGTTTGTATTCTGTTAAACATGTGGAAAGACACAAACACATATCTCCAGTCGGTCTAAGTACCAGAATTGTCATTCAAGAATTTCATTTCACTGCTGTTGTGAGAGTACTGTGACAAAAAATTATCGGGAATAATTAATTTGAAACATGAACATGCAAGGAATTGCTAGCAAAGTTTTTTGGTAGTTATCACAAATTTGCTTGACATATAAACAACAATTCTTATATCGCTTACGTTTACCGTTCGCATATGCAGATGACGTTCACATATTTTTTGGACAATTTCGATAAAGAATTAAAAAAAACGTAAATGTTCTGGAAGAAAAACGTTCTGGCAATAGTTTATTATTTGAAATGAGAAATATCATCTGCTACTTTGAAATTTATTCTTTGAAAACGCTGTATGCAAACAAGCTGTGGATTGAAAGGTATGTTTTTATGCTTTCCGAACGTAAATATACCTGTTTCATAATTCAAAATCGTTGTGTAATGCATGGTATTAAAATTTCCAAGTGAAAAATAAGCAACATTAGTAATTGCAAAGAGAAAAAACCGTCAATCAATATATATATATATGGAAAGAATTCTGCAAACGAATACCCGAAAATTTCTTCCAATATTTTCTTAAATCATTGATAACAAGAGAAAATCCGCTGACGCAGAAATCAATTACAACATCTGTAGTTACATTAAATACATCTGTAGCAACAATAAATAAAATAATAAACCAAGATCTTACAAAGCTGAAACGTCATGTTAACAGCTTTTGGTGAGGCACGTGGCTCAACGTAGAACAATTACTAGAAAGCCTGTATGAAAGCTATTTAACAGGAGGTAAATGTAAATACATTGTGACTCCCGATAAATCGTGGGTTTACCTAACTGACTGCAATAAAAAAGTGTGTTTATTATAAGAAACGAAGAAAAAAAAATCTGATGTGTACACCACATGACTTCCTTGTACGGAATATTAAATTATAAACAATTTTCCTGCATTTCATTTAAACATATTGAACTAACAATTAACGAATTTTGAATTAAATCTACTGCGACGATAGCGCATAAACCACAATAGAATAAATGCACTTTTTAAAGTTCGCTATATTTATTTACCATAGCCAAACTTCGGCCATAGGTTCACTTAACAGCATTACACCTCATTCATTTTATAACTCAGAGTGAGCAAAAATTATAGCATCTGAAGAATTATCGCAAGTTCTATCTAAATACTATGAAAAGAAAATCTGAAACCTTTCAGATTTTAAATTATATACAATGGGCCTTTTTTTAACATTTTGTGTGTTACCTTAATTTACTAAATATCATGTTCTTCGCACTTAAACCATAAAATTCAGTTAAAGAACTATATCGCAAAATAATTTTAAACTAAGCTTATCTTTAGAATTTCCTATACACAGTCTCACGCACTGGCGATAAAAATGTTTTTTCTGTACAACGTTGCCATTGCTCGCTTTGAAATCTTGGAGTTTGTAAATCAAAAATTCGTTAAAGATTTACAAAATAGGAAATCAAAAATAAAACAAATTCCAAATTTGGACTTCCAGATGCCCATATTCGCAGCAGGATTACGTCATTCAAAATTCGATGGCTCTAGGTACCGTCGTTGTATCACAATGCGAGAAACATACGTACATTTATGCACATTCTTCATTATTTAATTTCTTTAAATATAATACAGGACTGCAGTATTTGCTGGCAACAGTTGGAAAAGTAAACCGACATTTAATGTTTCCGACACAAAATGAAAACAATAGTCCTTCAGAGACAAACCTTTGGACTAATAAATCTAAAACGATGTATAAAAGAAATGAAACAAATAACAAAGATACAGTTTTTCACATGTAAGGCAAAAGTACATAAAAGTTCAAAATATTTACATTAAAAAATGAAAGATATATAAAAACATAAAATATAAAGTACATTAAAAAACTTAAAAAAGCAATTTTTACTATTAAAATTACAATTTGTACGCAAAAACCAGCTAATAACTTAAATGATAATTCCAGAATGAATCAAACATAATTTAATTCGCAATAATAAAAAAAGACGCAATAATAAAAAAAGACGTTACTTTGTTGTTGCGAAGCTTAGTTTCTCTAGATTGGCAACAAATCCACTATTCTGCTAAGCTTCAAATGTAAACTAGTATGGCGGCTATCATAATCAAAAATTAGTCTGAGCCGCATTTAAAAAAGTTTTAAATTGTTGATAATTCCACAATTATTGCATGCAGGTTAACTAAAGGCATAAAAATCTTAACCGAAAGATAAAGACAACATAATTCAAATATATATATATTTTTGGTGCTGACGATTGCAACTAAAATGTGAGGTATACATCTACATGTTATAGCAGCCCTATATACAGAATGCCAACGCTCTGACTCTACTCGTTTTTGAGTTATGCGAGATATATACGTGCATACGTACGCACAGACGCCACGAAAAAAATCTCTTCAGAATCCATTTTAAATCAGTCTATAATTATTTGGGGGGGAAAGAGTCCTTTATTCTGTCTTTACGCAAAGATGTCACTCAAAAACATTGTTAAATTGCATTCGATAGCGGTCAAAATAGATATTTTCGTTGAAATATGGTACGCGAAAATTTTTGGAATTACAATACTTCCTTTTTACTTCGCAAAAGGAAGTAAAAATATACAGACCTGATTCCGTCAATGCAAACAAAGTTTCAGTGAGGTGTTTATGACTGTCGTAGGATTCTCTTACAGTGGGAAATTAAGAATAAGAAGAGTAGAAAAAAAAAATTTAAAAACAACTCAGTGTACTACCTTAGAAAGTTTTACATCCGATATTTACAGAAGAAACTAAATTTCTTTACCCATTGGCTTTCAAAGCTTGAATCCTTATCAATAAGACAAAATAATAAGTCATCATTCGAAGAGTACCCTTGCATTCCTTGAAAAAATGAAGACTGATATAAGTATGGCATATACATATTGTTTACTGGCTTCAAGGCACTCCTGCAAAGTGCTCTGACCTATTCGCTTATGGACTATTGCGCGTTTGGTTTCTTGAAAAGAGCTCTTTCTAAGCGCAAACCCACCACGATTAATGGACTCTGGAGAATAGTGGAAGAGGAATAGAAATCAATACCCCTGGAAACTTTACGTAAAGAACTTCTGGATGCAGACTTATAATCATGAGAATTCGTCGATGATAAACCTTTATCTTTAAGACCATTCACTTCAACTAATGAGCAATTAATGAAATCTTGTGTTTTAAAACATCATTCCCGATACTTTTTAATGCATAAATATGTCTGTAGAGTTATGTAAGGAATAACTATAAACGACTAACTAAGAAATGACGCATATAAGAATTACGAATATCCAACTAATTTTGAGATAAAAAGAAAAATTCTTAAAATTAAGAGAAAGCTTTTAGGGATATTAAAAATTTAAATTTAAATTTATTTCAGTGAATACCCTGGACAAAAGGCAAATGATAATCCAAAAACCAACAACCAGTTTCGCTAACTTAGCTACGCAGAATCCGAATGTGACGTGTAAAATTGTTTATTCATTGAAGTTTTGAAGATCGATGGAAAAGTATGTAACTTAATATTGTCGCTGTGGTCACTGTTTCTATTAAGAACATTATTTTTATAGCAACTTCTCTTCTAAATATTGAAGCTATGTGAAATATTTGTATTTATTCTTCTTTATCGTTTAAAATCACGAGAACTACTCTGAGAAACATGTCAAAATGCTATCGAAAGTACTTATTGAACCAGTCTGGCTACCATTTGGCGTCATAGTGAACCAGTTTGGCGTCAAAATTTAGTTTCACGAAGTCGATTTATTCAATTAAATTAGTCCCCTAGTTTACTTGATTTTTAATTAACTTGAAAACTGCCTAGTATTTGTTTCGTAGTAATTTTCATCTTAGGCTTCACTTACTTGTAAGGAAACGTTCTTAGCAACAATGAGGATAAAATAAATGAGCTAAAAATTATAATTCTTGTTTGCAGCTATCTCGCGTTATATCGCGGTCCTCCGACTGCGCTGTTAAGTCGTATAAGGTTAGAACATCCAGCTATCTGGAAGACGTAGGCATAACTGATTTGTCATATCTAGTTGCCTCTGAAATGTCTAATGGTCTTTAGAATTTAATTTTCAACTATAAAAAGCCGAGAACAGTTGTAACAAATACTTGTGAAATAAGATGAAGCCTAATTGTAAGCTAAGAGGCACAATAATTTTAGTGTCAGGATAATCCTACACAATCCTTTATAATGAGTTTACTACAGGAACATACAGATATTTTTCCTTACTTATTCAGTCGAAAACATGCATACACTTTTGAAACAGGGAAGAAATTTAGAAATGACTTGAAAATTATTCAACTGCGATTTTTAACATACTAAATATTTCACACAGAAATATGAAAATAAAATTTTTAAACGAATATAATTTTAAGATCCGCAAACTAAAATGCTATAATTTAGAAATGTTTACACATTTTTAGAACGATTTCGGTGCTTTTACACACTTTTAGAGCGATTAATATTCAAAATATAAAGAGTACTTTTTTAAATGTTCGATCTGATCGACGTATTTCTGGATCGCGATTCCGATGACAGATGAGATTTCCGTAAATTTCAAGGGGTACTA
The DNA here is from genome assembly GCA_000611955.2 of Stegodyphus mimosarum. Classification (NCBI taxonomy): domain Eukaryota; kingdom Metazoa; phylum Arthropoda; class Arachnida; order Araneae; family Eresidae; genus Stegodyphus; species Stegodyphus mimosarum. Next base: position 131,484 of record KK112040.1, on the reverse strand, counting down.
ATTTTCATCCCTTTCTACTATTTTCCAAAATCCATCAATCGTGATAGGTTTGTGCTTAGAAAGAGCTCATTTCAAGAGACGAAAGGCACCATATTCTTTAAGTGAAACGTCAAAGGACTTCGCAGGAATACGTTGCAGCGATATATATGTGATGTATATAAAAAAATCAGACATCATTTTATCGAGGGAAAGTGGTACTTTTAGAAGTATGACTTCTTGTTTTTTCTTCATGATGTATCACTCTTTGAGAGTCACTTCTATAAATCTTTCTCTTAAAAACAGGTTGAGTTGATTTAAAAACATTTCTACTCTTCTTTTTACTTCCTTGTGCGAAGTAAAAGAAGTATTTCCCCCCAAAATGTCCATTTCAACCACTCCAGAACCCATTTGGACTCTTTTTTGTGACCTCTGTCCGTAGGGAGAGAATAAAGGATATTTTTCTCCAAAATGGATTTAAAATGGATTCAGAAAGGATTTTTTCCTGATACATTTATCTCACATAACTAAAAATGATTGGCCATAGAACGCTGAAATTTTACATATGTTACTGCTGTAACATCTAGTTGTGTCCCTTCATTTTTATCGCAACCAGCAGTACCAAATGTATATATATATATACATACATATATATATTGACCCCCTTCCCTGGCTGTGTGAGCTCTGTGTTTTATTCTTATAGGTTTGGAAATTGAACATTTCTTTCTTGAAAAGGGATTGTAGTTCTTATGTTCCGCTTAAGTTTTTATGCCTTTAGTTAATATGCATGCAATAGTAGTAGAATTATTAACAATTTAAAAGTGTAAGTCGAACTAAGACAAACAAGACGAATTTGTTCACGTATGAAACTCTTAGCAGTGTAGAAGTTAAGTCAATTGGCGCACCAAATTCAGCATCTTTCTCCCCATTGGGGTCAGAAGTTAAGTAAGCTGAGGTGGACTGAAAATTTTTTGCTTGTGCACGTTGGATGAATTGCTTGTTTTGGCGTAGAAACACGAACTTTAAATGCAAAAATTTATTTGTTATCTGTTTTCAACTTTGACTGGTGTTTGAGGTTTTTTTTTTGTATTTTACAATTTTTAATGAAGATGTTTCGAGTTTTTAGGTATTTTTGCTTTGCCGGGGAGTGGGAACTGAATTAATTGAGTAAGAAATATATTTCTAACGGAATTTGAGGAAATAAGTTTAAATGAAGTGCAGCCAAAAATGCGGATAGTTTAATAGACCGCAAAAGGATGCCATACGGTGTCCACATCAGATTTTTTTAAAATTTCACACTGCAAGAGTATCCTGCGACGATAATATGCTGTAATGTAATTTGTATAAATGCTTTCTTCTCTCTGCCATTCGCTTTATAAATATCGTTCATAAATTTTATGAATGAAAATTTAGAAATAGATGAAAGAAACTAATGACATTTTGTAGCTAGTCACGATTTTCTGAAGAAAATTTTTTCACCACGTATTTAAAACTGATTGTTATTAACTAAGTTATTAACGTCTATTACGTAATATTATTTTAAGTCTGGAACGATTTAATATAATCATAAATTTTGGATGAATTAAAATTATACTAAAGAAGATTTGCTAATATTTATCTAGAAATGGAAGAACAATATAAAGCTGCACTACAAATTCTGATTCTTTTATTCATTATAGAAGTATAAGATGGACGCTTATATAATTTGTTTTTAATTTAACGCATACTGAATTTTCATTTAATACTTATTTCACGTGCAAAGTTTTCCCGATATCTGGATTGGGAACATAAATATCCCAATATCTTTGACTGGGAATATAAAATATTCTCCATCAAAGCAATACTAGCGATTCGTAGTCTCATCCAAATGTTCCATTTATAAAAGACTTTTTGAAACAACTTTTTCTCGGGAATTGGAGCTGCTAGAAAATAGGGAAAGGCAAAAGCAAAGTTACGCCTTTAGCAGTTTTTCGATAATTTTCTTTTATTGGAAGGAAAAACTTGTAGAGATTTATATTTATTTTAAATAACCAGTTAAATTTAATTTGAAGCTCTTTCCTCCCTAATTGTCAATGCCAGAATATTTAAATTTGGTAGCGCGCGTAAGGAATGCAAATTCTACCAGTGGGAGGAAAAGTTTAAATATCGAGTTCTGGAAGTCTAAGAAAGTCTGTCTAAGAAAACTCTAAGAAATCTAAGAAAACTCTGTGCGTATTGGTAACTCAAGCTTCGGTTTAGCATTTATTGCTGTGTTGCGTGCGTACGGGCACGTAATGGATTGAATGCACAAGTAGTTCAAAAGTTAATGAAATATATTCTTTTCACACGAAATAAAACAAAATACTGAAATATTTCCTCAGAGATATTCGTACAATATCACAATATCTCAAACGTTAAACAGAATTCAATTCAAAACAGATAAAGTTAACGCAATCTCACAGCGAATTCGCTACAATCAATCACAGCATTAAGTAAACAAACAGCAGTTCGCTTTAAATAGCTGCAACTGAAATGAGGTGCATTAATTCGGCTTTTATAAGCTTTTTGATTATTCACTAGAATATTCTAGCAAAACCTGTTTTCTCGATTTTTGTGGATGGCAACAGCAATTACGAGATATTTATTTATTAAATATGAAATGCACGCGCTTTTTTATTTTTACTTTTCCGATGTAGCTTTCTCTTCAAAACTCATCTGCGCTGAATGGAAAAATAAAGCAATTTTAATTACAGTTCTAAATAAATACGAAATCCGCAACAGCTGGTTAGACGGGACTTAACAGCTATTATCTTGGTGCCACTAAACTCATCTACAAGCTGTAGGATACAAGATTGTCTGAGCCCTGTAGTTTTATTCTACTACTTGTGAATATCTTCAATTTTTGAGTTTGATTCTACTGTTTCAGTTACCGCCCAAGCAGAGGCGTAGTATGTTAGCGTCGAGTTGACGCATTGCAAATAATTTAAAGAGTTTAGTAAAAAGTAGTTTCAACCGTTCTTCTGCGCAGTCACTATTTTCCAGATTTCACGCAACAGTTAGACAGTAGAACTCTACAAACTGAATATTATTTCTTAGTCTCGTACAGTTGATACACTAATAAGATCTCTTCCCTTAATTAAATGTCATGTAATTGGTAGTAATTCTGATCTGGAATATGGCTTACATAGTGCAAATAGTTCAGGATTTAGTGAACTATAGACACCATGTTTGCTAGTGCTAGTCCGTATAACGATAGAGATATTTTGTGAGATTAGAACAAAAAGTCATCTAACAACCAAATAATCAGGCATTTTAAGAATTTTTTTAGTAAATTTGCGCGTTCAACGAGAAAAATGATTTGGGAAAGAAATTTTGGGATTTTAGTTGATGCACCATCAAACGCAATCAATATGCATAAAAGTTTTCATTTAAATTAATTAAAAAAACCATGCATACAATTAATTTTAATTAATTAATTTGGATAAATCATAAAATAATTTATAAGTTCACTCTTCTGAAACTACACGTGACTCTTCACACATTTTCATTGACCAGGATAAGTTCTTTCGTTTATTTTCTTAGATAAAAACAATTTCCTTTCATTGAAAAAGAGTACTTTTCCCCTCCTTGTGGTAATCCGATAATGATTACTTAAAAAGCTAATTTCGTTTCAAGAGAATATTTTCTTGTTTGGCTTAACTGTCTAAAGATCGCTTCTCTACAGGAAATCGTTCCATAACATTTTTGGCTGACTCTCAGCCGTAAATTTTCCTTTCCTGTTTCTTATTTCTCTTTCTTTTATTCTCCTAACTCTCTGTTACTTGCAACTTGCATACATTTTTTCCCCTGCTTTTTGAGCTTCTCCACAAAAAGAATATTCGTATGGGTTTTCTACCTTTAATTCTTAATTCGAGAAGGAAGGACTTCGAACTTGGGTGGGGAATTGACTTAAAAAAAGTCGAACTGATTTTGTACATTTAGAAAGAACTAAGTATGAGGATTAAAGCAAAATATCTCGCCCGCAGAGAAACGTCATAAGTATACTTGCATTATCATCGTAGGTACATGTAGAAGTGGGCGGGACACCATAATGTCATCACTATTCATACAGGTATACTAACTTTAATCCTGTACGCCGCTCATTATCTCTGCAGTAAATGCACGCCCTAACTACCGTACTAACATTGCACCTCCGCTTCAGTTTGGATGGAGAACACCCTGGAAGTTGGATCTGAAGATCTCTTCCCCTCTTCCCGTACTACCATACCACTCGATAGAATTTTCAGCTTTCAGTGTTTTAACTGACCGTATGCCGCACACTATGCACTTACAAACATCTGTGCATTTCCCGGAATTCGAAGCCGGATCCAACAATACTTTCAGATTTTATATTCATGTCATCTTTCAGATATTATATTTATATCCAAAGGGGCCTTTTTCAATTTATACTACATAAACATTTCGAAAGCATTTGGGATAACACCCCTTTGGGCTAAAAATAATCAACATATCTTTAGAATGTCTAATAGACAGTCTTGCGCTCTGGAGATAAAAATATTTTATTCCCTACAGTATGCTGCCACTACTCACTTTGAAATCGTTGAGTTTCTTAATAAAACATCTTTAAAGTTTAAAAATTATGAATGAGATAATAAAACAAATTCGAAATTCAAAATGCGGCTTCTAGGTTCCCATATTCGGGTGGAGGATTATGCTATTCAAAATTTGATGTTTCTAGGTACTGTAGTTTACATTCATGCAGATTCTGCATTATTTAATTTCTTTAAACATAATACAGAGCGATCACATTTGGTGGCAACAGTCTGAAAAGTGATACAGTCGTTTATAGTAATTCCACTCGAAATGCTGTTTCGAGACTAATAACCCTCCTTGGTTAACGCTCCTTTGGGCTAAAAATAACATATCTTTAGAATTCACGATAGAGTGTTAGAAGCTGCCATATATATTTTTATATTCGCTACATTATTTCTTTAAGAGCAGCTAGCTGCCCGCGCGGCCAGCCGCCTAAAATAGTTATCACAAAAAAGGAAAAGTATATTCGACTATTTCAACGAGTCGAACTAGTGTAATCTCACAAAAATACTGAATACTTCTAATTGGGCGTATCATGATTTTAAGACAAGTATATTTAAATCAATCACTTTAGAAAGTGGAAAAATAAGCTTAAGAATTCCGTTTATTGCTTTTACTAGATTAAATCTGAAAGTGTCTAAGTTTTACTGAAAGGGAACACATTGGCGCGTGGAAGATAAACGCATTTTATTTCCGCCCATTGCTAACAGATTGCTTTTATAGAGCAGAGTTTGTTAATTAAATAAAATTAAAACATAAATATCTTAAATTTTTCTGAATGACAATAATCCGCCGCTCTGAAGATAAAAATGTATTATTTCGAAGAGTGTTGCCACTGCTGGCTTTCAAATCGTTGAGTTTGTTAATAAAAAATTCATTAAAGATTTACAAAATAGGAATTAATTAATAAAACAAATTCGAAATTCAAAATTCGAGCTTCGGAACATGTGCACATGCTCGGGGGGGGGCTAAGTTACTCAAAATTTGATACCTAGATTTTTTTTTAATTTGATACTTAGATACCGTCGTTTTTTCAAAATTCAAGAAACATACATGTCTATATGCAGATCCTTGATTATTTAATTTCTTTAAAACTAATACAGGAAGATAACATTTGGCGGGAACAATTTGAAAAGAGAATCAGCCGTCTAAAGTGAACCGACATTTAATAGTCGATACGCTAGAAAATTCCGTTTCAAGACTACTAATCCCTTTTGGGCTAAAAAAGAAGGAAAATCTGAAATGTTTCAGAGTTTAACGTCGCACCAGAGAACCTGTAACAGTTTCATATGCTCTCTCTGAGTATCCCAGTTTACCGATCTGCTCTTGAAGAAGCCAGAAGTGTTAGCACTTCTTTCGCTTTGAAATCGCTGAATTTGTTAAATTCGTTAATCTGTACAAAATATGAAATAAATCAAAAACAAACTCGAAATTTCAAATTCGGGCTTCGAGATGTCCATGCTTGGTGGAGGACTGCATGTATTAAAAATTCAGTGGCTCTAAATGCCGTCGTTTTTTCACAATACGAGAAACTTTAAATAAGACATCGCGATAAAATTTGGTGACAACAATTCAAAACTGATTCGGACATAAAAGTGATACTGACAAACAGTGTTTTTAAAGCCTAAACATCCCTAGTACTTGAGGCTTATGCATCTTAAAAAGACTATAAAAACAATTAGGAGGAAAGGATCAGTTTAAGATTTTCAATTGTGAAAATAACCAATTTAACAGAAATTCTATTTATGATTTGTGTAAAATACTCTTTACCAATCATATGCATTTTATAATAATTTCTTCGTTCTTATTATTGTATACATTTCTTCATTTCATTCGTACTTTATGACAGTTGGAAATAAAATACAGTGAACACTCTTTAGAACAACTACTCACAGTTCTAGATGATTTTGGTTTTCTGCGGAGGTTCTCGTCTTAAACAGAACATGCTTGATGCCAGTATTTTTTCTGTCCTTAGAAACCATTTCAGAGGTCATGATTTTAGAGAGATTATTGCAATGAGAAAGTTCACTGTAATCTGATAATTTTCAGGCTATGACACTTTACTAACCGTTTAAAAGGATTTTTTAAATAAAATTCTGCCTTAAAAAGTATCTTAATAACTTTGAAACTATTGCAAGTTAAAACTTTGAAACTTCTGGAATATTTTAAATAAAACAAAGCAACAATTTAAATAATAATAATAATAATAATCAAAATCTTGGCCACATTTAGGGTACCATGTCTCCTTAATCAATTTGAAGCTTTGCTGTAGTAAACTGTGTCATTTCTGGCCTAAAGTAACGCAAAATATAACTACCCCACCCCCCGCATAAAAAATACGATAATAGTACATCATGAACAAATGTTCAACACGAAAATCACTTATGCCTTTAATAGAAAAATGCCAGTCACTCATTAGCCAATTTTGACATAGTTTTTCTTCATATAAAGTTGGAGCTGTTGAAACCATGCAGATAAATGTTTCATTTTGTTTTCAAAAAATCTTTTTTGTAATTTACAGCAGACGCTGTGTAATGTGATCGCGCGATTGCTAAAGTCCCGCCTATTTATATAAGGGAAACATGGAAAATACTTCGCTTATTATGATCAACATTTCGGTTCATATCGGGTTTTAACGAAAGTTTCCGGCCACCGCAAATATCGTCAGCCCAAACAGTTTGCATTGGCGTGTTTAATCCTATTTTGTCAAACGGTCTTGGCATTTGAAAGGAAGAAACTTGCTTTAGAACACTATGCTATGGAATTTGTCAAAAATATCGTTATCATTAAGTACAAGGTGCCTGAAGTGGAATTATCACACTACCAGATTAGAATCATCATTTACTTCTGGTTGTATAGAAAGAGTCAGCTGCAGAATATCATAGAATGATGTGTAAAGCTTTAGATACTAATGTTTTATCATATAACACTGCGCAGGTTTGGCACCGAAAATTCAAAAACAAGGTCTGTGACATTCAAGAAGCAGAGCGCTTTGGCCGGCTTACTGATGCTGATGAAGCTCCCCTGCAAGAACTTGTGGAGGAAGATCAGTATGCAACTATTCAACAGATTGCTAAGCAGTTAGAAGCTAGTACCATGTCCATCAGTCGCGCTATGCATCGCATAAACTTAACGTACAAGTTCATTGGCTGGGTGCCGCATGAGCTGACTCAAGCAGATAAGGACAGACGTGTTCGAGCCCGCACTAATCTGCTCAAATGTCAACGCAAGGACAAAATTCTGACCGGATCATCACTTGTGATGAAAAGTGGATTTACTTCAACAACACAGGTCGAAAGGGGGTTGGTGTGCGTCTGGTGAGCCCGGCAGTGTCGCAAAGCGTAATTTGACTGACAAAGATATCATGATTTGTATCTAATGGGATTGCTGTGGTATTATCCACAAAAAGCGTCTGGAAAAAGGTAACACTCTCGACAGTAAGGTGTACAGTGAAATTGCAGTCCGTGCTGACGCTGCTATGACGGAAAAACGAGGAACTGAGTTCCAGCGCAATAAAGTTGTGTTCCATCAAGATAACGCAAGACCACATGTATCTGCTTTCGACGGCTGGATTTGAATGGGATCTCCATATAGCCCCGGCATCGCTCCTTCAAACTTCTACCTCTTTTCACACTTCCAGTTACATCTTGCTGGTGCTATTGTAGCGGTCCAGTTATATTGCATGAGAAATAATTATTTTTTATTTCAAGTATTTTGTATTTTTTCATGTGTTTAATTATTTTATAAAATTAACTTTAACAGTTTGTTAATATTCATATTTATACTTCATTATGCTGAATGGCAACGAGTCTTGATTCAGGATTACTTTTGATTCAGGATTTCTCGAACGTTGTTTTTCCAGCAGCGTCTCATTTTGACAGCTGAAAAATAAAAAGCAATAAACTGATCTGTTTGTTTTTAAGTTTTGCTGTTCCTAATCATAATTTAGTTTGAACATTAGTAGCCAAGGCCATACTATCTTCCGAACTGCACAAGACGTCCGAAATGAGGTTGATCCGTTTTTGGACTTGCGACCGACAAGTTTGTGGGGCGAACTCTTTGAAAAAGTACTAAAATGTTGGGCAAAAAACCATAGATTTGGACGTTGGTTACTACCCGCATTAACGGTATTGCTTTCATGGTTCTTTTCCTAATTTTATTAAGAACATTTTTGAGAAAAACTTTCATTGCAACCAGATTTTAATAATTATACATTAGCATTATTAATAATTTTTATATAGATGTGTAATAACAATAAAAACCTCTGATATTCAGAATTTGTATATATATGTTACAAAACTTCTGCACATTAAAATTAATTCGTCATATATAGTTTTTTGTTATATGTTCTTATTAGATTTTTTTTATTCCTTTATTATAGCCAACTTATTTCTATAGAGAACATTGCAGTATTAACCATAGAGAAAATGATTAGCAGCTTTAAAATGTTATCTCCCTTTATTCTTAATATTTCATGTAAAGTTTCACAGACCTTTCAAACTGGGTCTCAGCAAAAGATAATGAAAGCAGAGTTTTGAAGCTTTATGGAAAAATTTTCATGAGCTGAATGCATTTTAAAATTAGTAATAACAGTCTGTTTAATCACTTTTTATATTCATTATAAGGTAGTTCTTGTTCATTCCTTATCTTCATTTTATTTTTTATTCATTATAAAATTTGACGTTTTTCCCAACATGGTTCTTTTACTTAAGCAGTTTGTAACTGCACCCCAAATTGGTGAAAGAAAGAACCCTTAGAAAGTGATGTTATACCATTTAATGCTTCACAAATTTATATATATTATTTATGGTATAAATTAGAGTCATTTGTGTCCTTGTAAAATATTTTCTTTTACTATTTAAACTAATAGCGTTTTTAAGATTGTATATTGACTTTTAGCACTTGCTGAGTAACTTAAATTTTCTGTTTTAGCTTATAATCTGGATTATTTTAAGCATTAGAACTTAACTTCTTCTTACTTAATTCTGCTACCACAACTAAATCAATAAAATTTATATTTTGCTGATAGGTTATAGATTTAATGGATGAATTTGAAGTGCATAATTCCATGCGAAATATTAAATATAATTGCAGGGTGTGAATAAATTAATACTATTTTATTCCTGTGTTATTTTTAGATATCCCATTCTTGGTATTAAATGTTTGTCTACTTTTTTTTGACTACTTCTATTTCAAAATGACGACATTAAAGGATTCCTCCTTGAAACTTTTTCATGCAGTGATGAAATGGTAATAAGTATTATTCGTAAGCATTTTTCATGCTATTTATTTAGTGAGAGAATTTTGAATCTTGGGACATTATTACAAGAGTTTATTCTAAGATATATACATTTTTTTTAATATTATAATAAGATGGCAATAATTATTTTTATCATAATTTATTGAAATTTAATTTTCAGAAATAAATAAAATGACTTTTTTTATATATAAAAGCTTGTTTTTAATATATTTTTCTTTATTAATATATGGAAAATAAGGCCTGCCTGCGAGAGCTTGAGGAAGAAAATCAGTTTGCAATCACTCGAAAGCTTGCTAAGCAGTTAGACGTTACTGCCATGTCCATTGCTATGTATCAAATAAATTTGACCTACAATTTCAATCGTTTGATCCCGCATGAGCTGACTCAAGAAGATAAGGATAGACATGTTCGGGCCTGCCCGAATCTGCTCGAATATGAACGCAAGGACAAAATTCTGGACTGAATCGTCACTTGTGATAAAAAGTGGACTTGCGTCAACAACGCAGGCCGAAAAGATGGTTGGCCTGCGCCCGGTTGGCCCGTCGGTAGCGTTGCAAAGCGCAGTTTGATTAACAAAAAGATTATGCTTTTTATCTGGTGGGACTGCCGTGGTATTATCCGCAAAGAGTATCTGGAAAAAGGTAAAACCCTCGACAATAAGGTGCATAGCGAGATGCTAGTCTATGTTGACGCTGCTTTCAAGGGAAAACGTCGAACTGACTTCCGGCGAAATAAGGTAATGTTCCTTCAGGATAATGCAAGACCACATACATCTGCATTCACCGGCTGAATTGTGTACGGACTCGAATGGGATCTTTTGCCACACCCACCATATAGCCCCGACATCGCTCCTTCGCACTTCTACCTTTTTTCACATTTGCAGCTACACCTTGCTGGTGTTATCTTTCATTCTGCACAGGGTGTCTGAAATGAAGTTGATCTGTTTTTGTACTCGCGGCCGCCAGGTTTCCGGGCCGAAGGCTTTGTAAAACTACCAAAATGTTGGGAGAAAATCACAGATATAGATAGTGATTAGTAGTCACACTAAAGGTATTGCTTTCATGTTTTTTTTACCTAACTTTTTCAAGACCATTGTTTGGCGGAAAACTTTCGCTACAACCAGCTATGATCAAAACATTATAGAATACGTTTTTTAAACTAATATAAAATAACCAAATTAAAGTAGATTATAAAAATTGGCAAGTGATAGGGAAATATCGCCAAGTAAGGAAGCAAACTTTTTTTTGTGGATTTTGAATAACTCTATCGATTTTGAAGGCGATCGTACAAGTTCCTCTTCTTGAGATGCCAAAAAAAAAAAAAAAACTCTACATATTTTTTCCCTTTTCTTCCTGCTTCTGAAAGAAAAAATCGATAAAAACATATAATAAGGCTGCTTTTTATTTGCCTAATTTTTAATTTTACTGGCATGTTCTGTTTTAACGAGAGATGCCTTCAAAATATTAAGATCAGAGATTTGGCACCGACGAAATAATTTCAAGAAACGTAACGAAGTACCTGTTTAAATGTTTCTGATTATATTTATATTAAATTAATTAAATTCCATTGAAGGGCATTTTTATCTTATAATTTAATATTATCAAAATAGCCGTGGACAAACGCGATCACATTAAGCGAAGCCTACAGTGTACCTGTGTCTTATATTTTAAATAATATAAATGCCTAATAAAATTTATAATACATTTAACTGATCTAGTTTTTACTGCAATCAGCTCAGAATTCTTATGAAACTTTATACAGAGTGTGTTTACACACTTTTAGAACGATTTCGACAGAGAATTAAAAAGCAAAGGATTTGGAATAAACATGTAAGCCAATAAATCATTATTCGAAATGAGAAATATGGTTTCATACTTTTAAATTTATTCTTCTTTCAAAACGTCGCATATAAACAAGGTGTGGATTGCAAATATGTAACTGCGCTTTCCGAAGAGAAATATTCCTGTTCCATAATTCAAAAACATTGTGAACTAACTGCATTGTATTAAAATTTCTAAGTGCAAAATAAGGAACATTATTAATTGGAAAGGGAAAAGCGTCGATCATTAACTTCTGCATGGAAAGAAGACTCCAAAGTTTGTTTCTAAAGTTAAATTGTTCGTTACAAGAGAAAATCCGCCAATGCAGATATCTTTCAAAAGCAAAGTCCTCAAAAACATGTGTAGTAACAATAAATAAAATTATAAACTAGGATTTACAAATTTAAAAAGCTAAAAAAATACTGTTCAACAGCTTTTGGCGAAGTATAAATCTCAACGCAGAACAATTAATACAACCCTGTATCAAAACTATTTAGCAGATTAATGGAAATACATTGTGACCTTCGATGATTCAAGGGTTTCTTAATTGATCACAACAACAAAAAAGATCTTTTATTATGGAAAATGAAGAGAGAAAAGTGTACAAACCTAATTCCGTCAGTGCAAAGAATGTTTCAAAAAGGGGTTTAAGATTGTCGCTGGATTCTTTCACAATGGGAAATTGAAAACAAGAAGAGTGGGAAAAAATATTAAAATCAACTTAACATACTATCAAGAGAAAATTTCATGTCCGATAGTTACAGAAGAAATTCAATTTTTATCCCAATGATTTTAAAAGAGTGATACTTCGCGAAGACACAGCAGTAAGTCCAACTTTGAAAAGTACCACTGCATTTCTTGAAAATGAAGACTGATAGAGGTATTGCATAACGTATTCTTGCGAAGTCCTCTGATGTTTCACTTGAGGTCTAATGAGTCTTCCGTCTCTTGAAAATAGCTGTTTCTGTGCGCAAACCCACCATTATTGATAAACTCCGGAAAGTAGTGGAAGACCAATGGAAATCAATATTTTCGGAAATTTTACAAACGCATGGGAAATCTCGATGGAAGCCTGTGAGTCCAGAAAAAAAAATGAGATCGAAGATTTAAAAAAAAATACATTTAATTATTAATTAAATGGCCCCGAAATGGTTCTAAAAGTGTGTAAACACGCCCTGTATCATCGCTGTGATTCACGAAGGATGTTTCGAATGCTATAGAATAGGTAACTCAGAGCACACACACAAAAAAAAAAAAAACCGGAACTGATATTAATTATTTTCTTACTGTTAATGCAGGATAGCAGAATCATTTAAGGAGAAAACATTTTTTCCAACCATGTGCGTAGCAATAACTGGCTTTCAGTCGTGTATTGTAATTGAGAAAAGCATGACTCTAATAAATAATAGAGCGGAAAGCTTTTACGTAAATTTATCAACACCACATTTCGCATTCTGCGACGCAGCGAATAGTGGGGGGAAAAAATAACACAAAAGTTGTATTACAGAGGTATGACTCGTGTGTACACATACATCTTCTACGCATGCGTAAAATTCCGTCTGGCGGGTAAAAGTATAATGGACGAAACGCTTCGTTCAGTGCGCGTTCATTCGAAAACAGAAATAAAAAAAAATCTTTTTCATGCGAACAGAAAAGCAGCACGGAAACGTAAAGCGAATATGATGTCTTTCACTGAAGACAAGGTCATATATGAGGTGCTGTTCAGGCTACCACTTTTTTTTCGTGGAATTTTTTTTCTTTGTTTTACGAGAGATGTAAACATCTATCAGAATGTAGAGGTTCATTTCTATTTTGATCGACGAATATTTGCGCCATTTTAATAACAATAAATAATGAAACTGAGAGTCGTAAGTAATAAAACTGATGTTATATCATCAGATTTGCTGCTGAGTTCAAATAGTTTTATAGCGGCATTTCTCAAAGACCATTTTTATAAGTTCTGCAAACACTATTATCTGCAAACAGTTTACTGCTGTCCCCTTTCGAAAGCCATTTTTTTAGCGAATGGTTATTACTAGTTTAATTATATTTTTAAAATACAGTTAATCAAAATTCGTTTTGTTTTATATTGGTATTAATCAGTTAGGTTAATAGAGGAAAAGTTAAAAATTTGTTTTAATAATTCAAGGCTGAAATTTATGAAAAGCTTTATCTTATTAACTAAAATTAAATAAATGGTACTAATATTAATGATGTGCATAAATCCGCAGATCCTTACACAACTGTCATATCCTCGGATCTGTGCTAATGGTTTAAGTCCGAGATTGGCAAGTATATCAACTAGGTTTGGTCTTTTGTTTTTGTCTGAGTTTATGGTCCCTTTCTTAACAGATTTCTTAAATTTTATCCGTTTCTGAACAGATACGTAGAAGCAAAGTGAACTAGAATTTTAAAGCACCATTGTACAGATCACTTTATTCCGTTTCCACTGCTAATGAACCATACCGTTTGCTTGCAATTTCATTTTAAACATATGTCATTGAATAACTCTTTTCCAATGACATAATTTTCTGTTGAAAACTAATCTAAGGCTGGAAACAGTGAAATTTACGCAACTAACCCTCAAGCTAAGTTTTCTCTCAAACTCCTTTAATTTCTCATGGGCACTGAGAACAGTTAAAGATTTGCCTTGTAGTCAGAGATTTAGTTTTAAGAATACATCTGGAAACTATGCCAGCGTACTTAGAAACATGTTAATCATCAAAATATTATGCGAAACCTTGTTAATTTCGTTTACAAATAACAGGACATTCTTTTTTATTCTAGGAGGATTACAAAGGCAGGTTTCGAGGACCATAGTTTCAGAAACGCTGTCTTATAGAATTCGATAAAAATTCTATTTTTAAAATAACTTCAGAATCCCTTAGAATTAAAACCCACTATTTTATAACTCAGGTCGCGGATCTAATATAGAATTATAAGGTTTTGAAGTCCCTTACTGTTGGAAGGGTGTCAGAGACCCTTTATTTAAAACTTAAAAAGATGAACAGATGGCATACTTGATGCTTACAGGTCTGCAAGCATTAATTGCGAGAAACTCAAAGTAGAAATTCAATGTAAGCTGAATTTAAATACCTAATAGTCAAAGGCTGCACAGAGCAGTTTAATCGCGTAACTGGCTCGGAATTCACAGGCGTGACTTCAAACATCGGCAAGAAGTAATGCAACGTCGAAGACAGGAACTGTTATTTAGAATAGCAACACTAGTAACTTAGTTCTCAAGCTACGGAACACACTCTGAAGTAACAATCTCAAATCCTCACTTACATACACGCGAACTAATTTGCATTCTGGCGGGAAAACGAAAAAAGAGAAGTGACGGTAAAGATTTACAGCATAAAATAAATAGTTAAACAAATAAAATAAACCTCACAAAAACTTTAGATATAGTTCTATCGAGTTATGAATGGAGATTCTACAGAGTAGTGTGTAGATAGTCTTTAGCAGCGATTCTCAATCGGTGGTACGCAAGAAAAAAAGTAGGTGGTATGTAAAGAAACAAAATATTTTTAACTATCAAATTTAAAAATCTTGTGAAGGAAAAGGACAACTGATAGAAATTTACTGTGATTGAACTCTAACTGAAGATTTCAAAAACAACACACTTGTTAACTTTAGACTGAACTGAAAAAAAAAAGAATTTACAGGCATTTCAAATAAAGCTATTAAATTTTTATTCCCTTTTTGCGCAACCTATTTGTGTGAACAAGGATTTTCTTCCATGTTATATTAAAAAAATACAGAACAAAATTAAAAGTGGATCGTAATTTACGGTTAAAGCTAAGTAAAATATAACCAGATATAAAGAAATTGATCTCTCTTAAACAGGCCCAAATTTCACACAATAAATTTTGGAATTAAGGTATTATAACTTAAATTTTGATAATGGTAACCAATTTTTAATTTAATATTTTTATGGGTGAATATTTAATAGAAATAGCCAACAGGTTGTGCAAATGGCAAACTATTTTTTTTAATATATGTGTTGAGAAACTCAAAAATAATCATTGTAAAATGTAGTGGTGCTACTAAAGATTTTCCTTTTTTGTTTAAATGGTTCGTGTTAGTCAAAAGGTTAAGAACCACTGGTCTAGAGAAATTTATACAAAGGCTTTGTAAAATTTGTATACTTTCTAAAATTTCCAATTATAGGATCTTATATAATGCGTATAAAATCAGCTAAAAGAATTCTACCGAAAATATCAGATCCAGTTTATAGAAAATTGGGGCACAATTCTTAAGAACGCTAGACACGATTCCTTGCTGTAATTTACAATAAAAGATCCTATAGAAGCCTTTGAGTATTTAAAAGCCTTATAAAATCAACGAAACTTTCTTTTGGGATTAAAAAGAATGAATGAAATTTCCATTTTTGGGCAAAATTCATTAACCAAAACTTTGAAATGATCAATGGCATGCAGGGGAGGAATAAAAAACTTATGGAATAAGATATGATTATGGTACTTATAGATAAAAATATGATTTTATTTCTAATAAAAAATTTCAATTGTTTTGATTAAAAATATTTAAATAAAAATAATTGCATCGTAA
>KK112040.1:102614-115210 GCA_000611955.2 Stegodyphus mimosarum | reverse complement strand
ATTAATATATGAGGTATATACATTAATTAAAAACATAAATATCAGAAAATGTAATATCAGAAAATAAAATTTTATGACATTAATTAACAGCATAAATTTAATCTTTTAGCTAATTTTATGATTTAAACTGATTTTACGTTTTTACAGGATGTAATTATCATATTAGTTTGTAATGTCTAGTTACTAATTTTCAGAATGACAGCTGAAGTAGGTACAGAAACCAGGAAAAGGGTTAAAGGAACCCTTTATTTGTCTTTAAAATTCACAGTGCGTTAATTTGACGCCAAAAGACTACGTTTCGGTCGGGCGGTAACCCAACTAACAAGAATGGAAATTAAAATTCAAAGATTCAACAGTGGACTTCTCCCAAGAGTTCGTATAATCTTGTTACCTAAAACCGCTTCGAAGTCTCGTGGCAGCAAAGTAAAAGCAATTAGCCACTTTAATCAGCAATAAATGCAGAAACAGAAGCGCACGCTGCAAAGGTATAGTGCTTGCCCACTCTTTTTTTACTTTCCTCTAGAACTCAGTGTTTAAACCTTTACTTTTAGGTTACAGCCGAAAATAACGCGGCAAAAAAATCTCCGACGAAAACGTCGCGGAGAAAACAATGCAAACAGAAAACATCGCGGTACAAAACATCCTGGGAGAAAATAAAGCAAAGAGAAAACATCGTAGTTCTAAAATATCGTGGTACAAAATATCGCCGTCGAAAATAAATCGCTTAAAAAACTTCGCAGTTTAAACACATCGTCGTCGAATATATCGTGGTCAAAAATAAAGTACCTACAAATCATCGCATGATGATAATATCGCAGACATGCGTTTTTCAGGCTTTTATAATTGTAAATGGATATTCGCATAATGATTTGTGAGTGAAAGAAAGATGTAAAGAGGTATAATTTTCACTTTCGTATTTTTTTAACTAATAAATTTTTAAAAAACTGAACAAGAAATTTAAACAAAACAAGAAATAATTTTCACTATAAGAGTATCAGATTAACAGAAGAGAAGAAAAGAATTTCATAATTAACTTAGCAATTTCTTTGTAGAAAAGGTTATGCAGTTACTTATCTTTCTTTTTCAGATTATACTTTTCATGAAAAATTTCCAGTAAAACTTTATAAAAAAATCATTTATTAATGACCTTTGTTAGTTAACTATGCCAGTTTAAAATTCTATAAACTGCTATAAGTTGCATCAATTTTCTGTGCTTAAGTTTCCATGTTTCCATTTTACATTTTCAACAAATGTTTATTAGTTAATAAGAAATATGAAAGTAAAAATTGTATTTTCCATTTTGCGCTCACAAATGATTATGCGAGTATCCTTTTACAATTATTAAAACCTGAAAAACGCATGTCTACGATGTTATCGTCTTGCGATGATTTGTAGGTACTTTATTTTTGACCACGATATTTTCGACGACGATGTTTTGTACCACGATGTTTTCTCTTTGCTTTATTTTCTCCCACGATGTTTTATACCACGACGTTTTCGTCCGCGATGGTATTGTCGCGATGTTTGCGGCGGACACCTCCTAATGGTAGAATTTACATTCCTTCACGCGAGCTACCAAATTTAAATATTCTGACATTGACAATTAGGGGAAAGAAGGTTTATGGGAAAGAAAGCATAAACTTAATTGGTTAGTAAAAATAAATATAAGTCCCTACAAGTTAAAAATAACTATGCAAAAAAAAAAAAAAAAAAAATCGCTTTTTTTTAACGTTTCGTGTGCTACCTTTTTTTTTATTAAATATCATGTACTACGTACTCAAACCATAAAATTCAGTTCAAAATCAATATCGCAAAATCATTTTAAAATGAACATATCTTTAGAATTTCCGTAAGTCTCGTGCGCTGGAGATAAAAATGTTTTTCTTTTTCCGTACAGTGTTGCCATTGCTCGCTTTGAAATCATTTAGTTTGTTAATCAGAAATTCGTTGAAAGTTACAAAACATAAAATCGATAATAAAGCAAATTTCAAATTCAAAATTAGGGCTTCCAGAGCGATAACATTTAGTGGCAACAATTTGAAAAGTGAAACGGGCATTCAGAGTGATTCAACGCAAAATCGCAAAACGAAAGTAATAGTCCTTCGGGACTAAATCCCTTTGGACTAAAAAAAATATTGTACAAAATTTTACATAAATTTAAAAACTGAAAAACGTTGAGATAGATGTACAATGATTCGATCTTGATTATTGATAGAACATCCGCAACTACGCTTTGTTTCCCCGGAGTGTGTTTTATTATTAAATTAAATTCTTGCAGTTTTAACGTCCAACGTATAAGCCGGGGTGAAAGATTTTTCCCCGAGTACAAGCGACCAACTGCCGCATGACTTGAGTATACTGTTATCGGGGCGGTTCCGAAATAAATGCGGAATTTTTGTACCGCTAGTAGGACAGTGAGAGTTTCTCGTTCAGTTGCGGTACAATTACGCTGAGTTTGGTTCAGCGTTTTACTGAAAATGGCTATTGGCTGCTCATTTTGGGAAAGAACTGCGCCAACTACGTAGTCTGACGCGTCTGCTGCAATTTCTAAATTTTGGTCCCCTTCGGGAATTTAAGAATTGGGGCGTTAATTAGGGCGTGTTTCATTTCGCCTCCGCTGTCCATGTGAACCTCGCATTTTTTTGTTTAAGAACCAACAAGGATTCAACTATCTTTGCAAAATCTTTTATGGACATATAATAGGAGCACATTCCGAAAAAAGAAGATAATTTCTTGGCCGTATTTGGAGGTGGATAACTTTTAATCGCTAATATCTTGGAGTTGTCAATCTCAATACCGTTTTTCGAGATTTTATAGCGGAGGTACCTCAACTCCTTGGCCGCAAATTTGCATTTCTTTGGATTTATTTTCAGGCCGGCCTCATTTAACAATGTAAAAACTTCTTCCAAATGTTTAATAGGTTCATCTGTGGTTTCGCTGGTGACAATAATATCATCGAGATAGATGACTGTACTTTTGCCTAAGATTGGCCTTAAAACAAA
This sequence comes from Stegodyphus mimosarum, assembly GCA_000611955.2. NCBI lineage: Eukaryota > Metazoa > Arthropoda > Arachnida > Araneae > Eresidae > Stegodyphus > Stegodyphus mimosarum. Next base: position 112,208 of record KK112040.1, on the reverse strand, counting down.
GTCCATAACGTTTTGAGATATAGCCGGAGCTCCGCTTAAGCCAAACGGCATCCTCAAAAAGGCATACATGCCTGACTTTGTCATAAAAGCTGTTTGCTCAACATCTTCGGGTTTTACTGCTATCTGAAAATAGCCTGACATCAGGTCTAGTGTAGTCATATACTTAGTAGAACGTATCTTCCGTATCATTTCATCAATTATTGGGAGGGCATATGTGGGGTATTTTGTTATGCTATTTAATTTGCGGTAATCAACGGCGAATATCCAAGAATTCGGATCTGAGGGCGGTAACCCATTTCATTTCTTGCACAACTGGACTCGCACAGGGGCTGGTGCTTGGCTTAATTATTTTGTTCCCTAGCATTTTCTGAATGTACTGCTCAAGAATGTCTTCCTTCACACGGTCGTATCTATAAGGCTTAGACGGGACTGAGGGCGCACTAACAGCGTCAATACTGTGTGTTACGATTTGGCAGAAACCCGGTTTCTCATCAAATAACTGAGAAAATTGCGTTAACAAATTTTCCGCTTTTTTTCCTTTCTCCTTCTTCGAGATGACTAAGGTCCAATTCCAGCATTGTTCCTTCTTCCTCTAGAATACTGTCTATCTTTACCTGTAAAATAGAATCTTTGAAATTAATTTTTGCGCTAGCGACGCGTAAGAAATCGACCCCCAATATAACTTCGGTAAGCAAATTCTTTACCGCTAAAAAATTAACGTTTTGAATCCCGTTCTTTATTTGAACGTGCAGATACACTGTTTGCCTTGGGCGGCAATTACCCGATGTCCCGTTGTTTTAAATAATCTGTATAGACGAAAATGTTTTTTAAAAAAGTCCTGCGAAAGGAAACTGCATTGAGCCCCAGTATCTAGTAGGGCGGTAGTAGGGACGTCGTTTAAAATATAAATCTCTGGAAAAGCCAAATTTTGTACAACTACCGTATTCAATTTGATTTCTGAGAGATTTTTCTTCCCAGACGGTGGCCTATCCCTCTTCTCGGTCAGCGCAATTACTTTAAATTTGTCTTTTCTGCCCCTTGATTCTGCTGCTTTTTATTTCCCAGTACTTTGGACTGACCAGTCTTCCTCTTATCTGGTTTTTCAAGTTTCCCCGCTTGCCGATACGGATTCCGTTGGCCTTGAAGTTTCTTCTGAGAGTGAAACCTTGAATACTGCCGAAAGTCGTTTCCACGCGCGTTTTCCGCCGTTCGCCTGCTCTGAAATTTTACGACTCATTCAAATAAGCTTTCCAGGGTTTGCGAATTTCTTACTTCAAGAAAGTCCTGGATTGACGGGAGTAGCTTCGGGAATACGACTTATATCATATTTCATAATTATAATATAATATCATAATTTCTTTGTCGGACCTTTTTCCATATAGCAAATTGAAAATTTGGATCTTTCTTAAGATGAAGTTCGTTAATTCGTCGAAGTTGGTTCGATATTTGCTAAACAATTCCAACTCAAGCTTCGCACGGTCTTTCACAACTGGGAATGCTTTCAATAGCGATGATTTAAAAATTTCCCAATTGTACGTTTCTGAACCTGGATCTCCCAACAAACTCTTGCCAATATTTTTGTACCAAATGAGAGCTTGGCCTTTTAGGTTCGATGTAGCAATGATAATTTTCTGCAGCTGGTTCATTGGATATAATGTGAAATGCAGGCCCAGCTGCTCCAAGAAAGTCATCACGGAACCTTTACCGTCGAATACTGCGGTTGGCTTCATTGCAGCTCTCATCAATTCCACGATAATTCCGAATCCCTCCATTGGGTTTGCTTGAGGCTGAGGAAATTGAAAGGTCCGAGGGGACAACGTGAAACCTTCACTACCTAACGGCATAGTTCGTTAGGAATCTATTGGGTGCCAAATGTGGGCTTCCACCCTTTTATATCACAGTTCAATGTGAAAAACCCCTTACACTGATAAGCGAATAATCGCTTGAGTGGGTGAACAGAGACTCAAGAAGGGTTAACTATCCTTTATTTCTCAAAATAAATATGAACACAGTCTGCTTCTATCTTGGAGCGTACAGCAACGCCTCCACTTGGGCTTGAACTCAAATTAATAAGAATTTAAACTTAACCAATGCTTAACTAAAAGATATAGCCAAAGCTATCAGGATTAAAAGAAGTTGGGCCCTAAATCTCAATTAAGTCGGCGAAGCTATCAAAAGCCTAAAGTATGGCCGAGCGTTATGATAGCTTAGAGAGAGACGTAGCCACAGTGAAACGCGCGCTAGTCAGGAACTCTGGCTCTCTAACGAAGTCAGTGAAGCATCGACGTAAATACTACTCTTACTCATTTGCATTAAACGCTTTTCTGAAAATACATTCCGGTAGGAAATTGTAAGCTGAAGCTAGAAGAGGTAGGATGGATGCATAAACTTAAAATAACTGTTATAAAATTGAGATAAACCTTACAGTACTATGAACCTGATGAATTCTCGCACAGGCGTGAATTAATTGCCAGCACAGAAGAATGGGGAAAATAACCCTTTATTAATTCTGAATGAGACCAGAAAGATCTTGGTGCTTTACAAAGACACCGTGAAGCGTAAATCGTAGAATATTGAACTCTAAAACAGAATAGTGCTGGATTAGCACGTTTAAGTTATTGGCTAACAGGTTGACTCACCAATAACCTAATAGGCGTGACGGTAAACCGAAATGGCCAAGAAGCTTGGTAGGGTAACAGCGAGATAGCAACGAAACGTGAGCTGGTTTGCTCTGAATAAACTCAAAGATTCACCCGTTTAAATACTTACTTCAATTAACTTTACATCCTGGTGAGGAAATGCGAGGGTAAGTTGAGGAGTTCAGGAAAGATATCAAACTTAAAATAAATTTGTTATGCAAAATAAAGGAAACCCTACATCTTTTCTCGCCAGAATTTAACTATCGCATGGCAAGGCTCCAAAAGCCTGGATAAGATATTTAAATTCTAAATCTAAATTTAAATCAACCTTTACAGTCCTAATCTACATCTTGACTAAATTTAAGGTTTTACAGACAGTAAATGTGGCACATAAATACAATATCTTCTTTAGAAATTCTTGTTCTGGAAGGAAAATAGTTTAGTACTGTGTTTACATATATTACAATATCACTACTTTCAACATTTTTAAACAGTTGAAACTTTTCTACATGGGGGTACATTTACTCATTTCAATCTTTCTACCCGCACTGAGACTCTCCCCTACTCTCCAACATTGTGTACTGCAAGTGCAAGCGTGCTTTATGTATAATGCGTACAACTCTTACCGACAACCCCATACCTACTTGTTAGAATTAAACTAACTGGACCTTGGACAGACATCCCACAATCAAATCTCAGCCTAAGGTGCTAACGCTAGTGAAAATTAATCTAGTGTTGGCTGGAGAGTCTAAAATTTTACTTTACATTCATCCTAAATTAATTTTTGCCTTCTTTTAGTACAATTCACAGGTAACTTACACTACTCTTTCATTCGAAGCGCATATTTTAAGCATGCAAAATACTTTAAGTATTTAAGAATTCAAACATTTTTCATAAATATTTTCTTACTTTACTCAGATGAAAATAACCTCAAATTAACTACATGCAACAAATTTCTAATTTTTTCTTTTGAGTAACGAAGTCCGTTTTCTTGATACCCTACAAACATTTTCCTAATACTGTCTCTAGTTTCCTAACACAGTCTTAACATTCTTTCTAAATCTGCCAAGATTGGTAAAGTTTTTTGGTGGTAAAGCTAATAGCTTAATACAATTTTTTTTTTAAATTACTTGCATAATACCAAATTAAGCTTCTTGCTAAATATAAAACTGTAAGCTTCTTGTTAAATATAAAATTGTAAGCTTCTCTCTAAATATGAAATTGTAAGCTTCTCTCTAAATATAAAATTGGAAGCTTATTGCTTAATACAAAAAAATAGAAAAGCTTCTCGCTTACTTAATTAAACACTGCCCTCTTCCCGAGCAAAAGTGAAATAAATATCTTCAACCTATTTCGTACTAGTTTTAAAGTAATTTTAAATGAGATAATTTGGACTTATCTTTAGCTTCCCCCCCGGGGGGTCGACGCAGAGTACTATGCGAAGCTACTGGCTAGGATCTGTACCTAGGCAGTCTCGGCCACGGGGGTATAAAATTTATGAACTTGGCAGTTCCCGATGGTCCATGGGGTAAGTCCACTTGCTCTTCATGGGCCGTGTGGTGTTAGTCCCCTCCACAAGGGTATTGGTAGCCAAATAGCAAAATGAACCATTCAGAGTCTGGTCACTGCTGTCCTTGGTAGTCCATGTAAAGTCTAAAGAGAGGGGCATCGCGTGTAGTGCTGGCAGGTAGCCTCAATCAACGGCCAGTCATCGCCCACCCCACCGTGGTCTCGGTCCGGCCGAGGCGATGGTCTTGACTGGTCCGTGTTTAGCGGTGGGTCGGCTAAACGTTGAGCGTTTAGCAGAGGGAGCCTGATAAAATTGTTGGTGTCTCGAGGATGTGGAACCTCGGGCCCAGCAGGTGTGCAAGGTCATCGCTAGACGGGTGACGTTTATCCCCGAGTGTTCGTAAATGAACGGACGGTGGTATAAATGTAGTTAGTTATCTTTTGCTTGGCAAATTCCGTCATTCTTTTATTCATGAATTCTTCCCAGGAAAGAACTTGGTTCAAATGTCGAGGCTGGGCATTCCCATTGCTCTCCCTCTCTGGTGTTTTCCTCTTCAAACATCTGTCTCACTCTGCTTTCTTCTGCCAATGATCCGCTTTCGTCTGAGCTGGACGCTTTGCCGGCTATTGCCGAAAAACCTCCTTGGACTGGCCGAAGACTTTTTGGCTGGTCAATGTTTGGATCTCCTTGGTTCCTTAGGAAGCCTTTCTCCTCAAAGGCTCCTCTTCTAATTGGCGTTTCCTCTGTGGGACTTGCGGTGTTACCCTGTCCTTGCTTCCGTTTCTTGGTGGCTGGATTCGTGAACTCTGATGTTTTAGTTGCCTTTCCTCTTCATTCGCTTGTTGGTAGATCTTATGCAGCGTTTAGTTTCCCCTTCCTTTCTCCAACACTTGTTCTTCTCTTGCGTTGATTCCAACTTCCGTTTCATACGTTTTTTGGCTCATCAAGTCGACATTTTTTCCCTTTCTGGCTTCCCAACTTTGGTTTCCTTCCTTTCCTTTCCTGGCAGAACCATTTTTACTGATGAGGTCCCTTCCTCTGTGTTTGATGCTTTCTGTAAAATATCTTTAAAAATAGCCATCTCAGTACGATCATAATATTTTTTAACTTGATGTACATTGGCAGGAATATTGCCTTATTTATTTCCCTTTAAATATAAAACTGAACCACGAATACATTCTATTATGAACGGGTCTTCAAATCTCGGGAAAAATTTGGACACTTTCTCTAACGGGGCGCGAGACAATGTATGCTTCCTTTTGAGTACTTTACCTCCTATTTTAAAATTAAAGTCTTTTCTTTTCTTATTATAATACAGTTCCTGCATTTCTCTGCCTACGCTCACTTCTTAACAACATCGTTAATTAACTTCTGAATATCATTTAGTTTAAATTCTGCCTCTCTTTTCTGGACAAAAAAAATTGTCTAGGAGGGTAATTATTTTCCTCCCGAAAAATAATTCACAAGGGGTCTTTCCCGTGATATCGTGCGTGGTCGCTCTGTGGGCATACACCAGTTCATTTACACAGTCATTCCAGCGTCGCTGATACGTTTTTACATAGCTCCGTATGACTTTAACTATGTTCCTGTTTACGCGCTCGGCGACATTAGACTGCGGTCAGTAAGGGACCATCTTAAGGTGGCGAATGCCAAGCCCTGCACATAGCTCATCGAAAATTTGGCTAATAAATTGGGGGCCGTTATTAGATATTACCCTAAGTGGTGCACCATATTTTAGAATATGGCCGGCAGTAAAAGCATCGTGTAATTCCTCTAATATACCAATTCGCAAGCCGGCTGGAATGACTGGCCTTATTTCGCTGTTCTCATTTGTTGTTTTAGTATAAAATAATAGTTTGTCGACTATTTCATACCACTGTATCCGGATGTTTAAAATTATCCGGGTCTTGTAAGTATGCATAAATATGCCTATACACTGGATCACTTTTAACTCAGCAATAATTGTTTCCCGGGAATCTAATACTTTTGATGTTAATATGGCACATTTTATTTCTTTTCCTTATTCATCTAATTTTATTCGAGATAAAGCATCTACTACAGTGTTTTCCTTTCCCGGTGTGTGTTTAATTATTAAGCTAAATTCTCGTAATTTTAACGCCCATTTTATCAATCGTGGTGATAAATTTTTGCCGGAGTAAGTCGTAAAAGGGGGGACAGTTTAGTTAGACTCCCGTTTTATTCGGTCGATTGACGAAATTTAACTTTTTTTCATGTCTTGAAAGCGCGACTTAGGATATGTATTAGATTTATATAGAGCATTGTTCTAAGGTAGGTATTTTGACACTTTCTCTGAAATGACATGCCAACGTTTTTTCATATTTCGCTTCTAAGACTCAAATTATGCGAAACAGCGAAATTTTGTAGAAATCGCGCGAGTAGTTTTTAAAAACTTATCTCGCAAAATTTTAGCTCCTCAATGTTAATTGAATTTGGTATATTTTTTTAATCTCTCTTTTTTTTATTAAACTTACTCGACTCTTCCTTTTACATTTCGAAATTTAGGTTTATTCCAAACAAAATTCGCCTATTTTTTATGATTTATTTTAAAAATTTGTATTTTTAAATAATTTTTATAAAATTTTCGAAAAAAATTTTGAATTATAATCTATAAAATTTTTACCATCATCCTTAACGTAGATGTATTTCCAAGTATATTTCTAAGCATACCTGCAAAAAAAGTAGTTTTTTATTTAAATTTTTCGAAGATATACGTGAATTTATATGCTGGCGCGTTTTGAAATTTGGCATATTCGTTGAAAGCGATAACAGTACCAAATATGGTTTAGGCACTTTGTTAAAATTATTTGAAAGTAGGAACGATGTGATTTTTTCCTCTCATGCACAACGTAAAAAGGGAAAGGAAAATAGGTTGCCATATATTAATAAGTTTGCCAAGTGGCGAACTTATTAATATATGGCAAAAAAAGTACTTTTTTTGCAGGTATGCTTAGAAATATACTTGGAAATACATCTACGTTAAGGATGTATTCTTGGCGAAAACTGAAAAAAATGCTCTAAGATAAATTTTTGAATTTCTCCGTAAATTTCGCACCAAATGCTACAAAACTTGCAGAGGTCAGCACCAAATGCTACAAAACTTAATATTTAGACATAATCTGAGTAGTAGAATCGAAATATGGAAAAGCATTGACACGCCATTTCAGAAAAAGTCCGGTTTTATGTCAAAATACTTACATTAGAACAATGCTATATATAAATTTAATATATATTCCGAGTCGCGCTTTCGAGACATGAAAAACGGAATTTGAATTTCGTAAATCGGCACAGTAGAACGGAAGATATAGAATTACCCCTCTCTTTTTATTTGCTCAGTGTACCTATTTTTCAGAACAAAAACATTTCTGCATATTTGTTTTCCTGCAAAGAAAATTCTCTGAAAACAGCCAATCCAAACTACTGATTTTTTTTTTCCATTACTTTAAATTTTGTATTGGCATGTTTTCTTCCAATGACGGATGCTCTTCGAGTATAAAGATTAGCGGTACAGCTTGGTCAAATAGTTTCCTTTACATCAAAGACATTATAAAACAGTTGATAGTTTGAGCTTTCCTGATTAAAAGGATGTGAAAGTACCTATTAATATGTTTCTAGTCATATTAATATTAAATTAGCAAAATTCCATTGACGTTCTGAAGGATATTTTTTATTATCATTCAGAATTACCTTTCAGTTAATGTTATCAAAATAGCCTCGGACAAACGTGATCATATTAAGCGACGCTTACGGTAATATTATCCTGTTATGTATTTCAAAGGATTTATCAGTTTCAATAATTTTTTTTATTTACACGAAATAATTTCTGATTCGTACCTACACAGTACATTGTGAAAACCAGAATTTTCTAAATCATGCGCTGAAAAACTGGGGGGGGGGATTACGCGAGAGGGAGAAATATGTGAGTAAATATAATATTTTGCAAAAAATTCTAGCGCACGACATTTTCGTTGGAGCTCAAAGAAAAAATTCAAAGAAAAGTGGTCCTGCTTCCGTTACGTTGCACTGATCGTTGACGCTGAACTTATGTTGATGTTTTGCTAGTTCATTCACTTTCAGAAACATTGCTCTTTCAGTTTCAGGAAAATAAGATTCTTTTCTCTCGCTCTTTATTTTTAATTTTATTTTATTTTTGATTTATTCTTTTATGTGCAATGGAAGAACCTGAAAATGGCATAATTTGAAGAATTATAGAGGCGTTACCAACAGCTGAGCGTTTTAACCCTAGAAAACATCTGTCGCAAAATTTTCCTGTTTTTCGTACCACATTACGGTATGTTATTCTATCAGACAGCCATCTGCATGTTAGCTTTTACTTCTTGTACGAATTAAAGGAAGGATTGCAATCGCGAAAAATTTCGGATATGGTATTTCATCGGAAATATCCATTTTGACATTTCCCAAATCCATTTGGACAATTCCTTTTGCGTCACGTCTGTAAGTGCAGACACGAATAAAGAACTTTTTTTTTTCAAAAGAGATTGTAAAATGGATTCAAAAGGGAATTTTTCGTGACAACTGTACGTACATACGTATGTCTGTATGTATATATCCTACATAACTCATAAACGATTAGCCTCAGAAAGTTGAAATTTTGTAAATGGGATTGTTATAATGTCTAGTTTTGCATATCCGACAATCGATATATTATTTATTATTGAAATATATATAATGTCGACATATATATTTCAATCGACACTACCCAACATATATATATATATATACATATATTTGAATTTAACAAATATTCTCTATTCGTAAAAAGAGAAGATAAAATTTAAATTTAATAATTTTAATTGCAAAATTAAAATAATTGCTGCGAACCAATTTACAATATCATTTAAATTCTAAGAGCATAGGTAAATTAAGTGTACGTATTTAAAACCATGATAACAATATGAAAAAAAATTAAAAAATATATACAATTCCTAAAAATAAAGTCAAAAAAAATTTTTTTTTTAATTCTAAGATCAAAATTAGCATAAGTGAATAATTGTTGAGCAGGCAAGAGACAGACTTATCAAGGAGAAGTTGCCTCCAAACCTAACTCTATAAAGTATTTCTCTCTTCTTCGCATGCCTTCGTGGTGCAGAGGTCAGCACGGTTGAAGCATAACCGAGAGGTCCGTGGTTCGATTTCCGGCGAAGGCGTTGCTCGTTTTTCATTCTTCTGCTTCCAAAAAAAATCCTAATGTCTCTACAACTCTTGAATTACTCAATTCGTGTTTCATCATCCATATAGGCAAGGGTAAATAATTCAAAATCAGAATGCTATGAATTACTCAAAATGAAATTAAACTAGTTAGATTTTTAGAAATGAAGCAGGTAAAAAGACTAGTAATATTGATAAAAGGTCAATAAGTAGAAAACAAAAGTAATTTAGAAACTCTTTATTTTTAAGTAAACAAAA
>KK112040.1:83336-102598 GCA_000611955.2 Stegodyphus mimosarum | reverse complement strand
ATGCATGTAAAAAAACTATAAGCTTATAAACTATATACAATCTATCAAAATATAAAAATAATACTAAAAAGCCAGTAAATAGCAAGTTCTAATTAACTCACCTAGAACTACACATTTGAATTCCTGTAAGTGGACCAGCATTTGCTAAACTAAGTGAGGTTGAGTAGTCTGTTACTGCTAAATGTAAAAACAGAGGGAGCTAATACAATGTAAAGTTGAGTGTTAAGTTGCTACCTGCGAGAGCTATTGTAAAAACGTATTCTGTAAATTTTAAGTAATGCAAAATATAAAAATTCTGTTTTGTGTGCAAAAATGTTGCTAACTTTGAGGCATTGTAAAAATGTGTAAAAAATTGTTAACTGCCGTTTGTCAAAATAAATGTTGCAAACTGTAAAATTGAAAAAATGTTTTAGAAAAAAAATTTTTTTTTGAAATAAAATTAACAGTTCGAAAAAACATTTAATTCAATTGATTTTAATTTAATTAATTAATTTAATTTAAAATTAAAGTTGAATTTTTTTAATTTAATTTTTTTATTTTGATATTTTAATTTTTTAAATTTTTTTAAAAATAGAATTTTTTTGTGCTAGACTGCATTATTTAAAACTGACATTGGGCAAGTTCAATCAAAACTTAAATTAAATACTGGCCAAAGGTAAGGAAATTAGAAAAATTAGAGAAAAATCTTCACTCAATTCAGGCTATAATTGAGACTTTTGAAAAGAGTTGGCCCTTCATTAGTAAAAGGAAAGAATCCGGTGTAGATAAAATATTTAAACAAATTTATATTTACAAGTATAATCCCTTAACTCTTTAAAAATCCTCCATTACCCTCCAGCTAAAGTTTAAGGTAATATTATCATAAAATAAAGAGCCAAAAAATTAAAAAGAAAAGTTAATGCCTGCCTTTTTAAAATAGAAATCAATAAATTGCGTTGGGACCTGGTTATGAACTTGAACATTAAGTGGCTTTATTATTTATTCCTTTAAATTTTCTATTTCAGTACATATATTTTTATTCTAATGATTTGGCTATAAAAAGTGTTACCTATTACTTTTTTAGAGATATTAGAGTGCCAATTAATTAGTTTAATAGTTTCAATCTGGAATATCCCCCTTTTATAACATAATTTAATTTTGATGTGTTTAATTATGAGCAGATCAAGGTATTCAATATGATTTTGATCCGTATTAGTTGTATTAAGTGTTAAACTATTTGGGTAAATTTTGAATTGTTCAAAAGTAAAATTATTACTGAAAGTTAAAATATCGTCAATATATCTAAATGTATTTGCAAATAACTTAAATTCATTCTTATTCAAACTTAGTTGGAATTTATATTCATTAGCAAAAAGAAATAGGTTACATATTTGTGTAGAACTGTTTGCTCCCATTGGAATTCCTTTCACCTGCTGAAACATCTTATTATTGAATTTAATGTAGTTATTAAATAATGCACAATGCAGGTAAATTTTCCATCTTTCAATTCAGAGAATGCTTAGCATGTCAAGAAAAAGTTGGGAGAGCTGCATTAAACTAATATAAATTTCAGCTAATGGTAGAGTAGTATAAAGGTTTTCAAAGTCATAGCAGTTAATGTTCCTTATTTCTAAACTTTTAAATTTGTTGATAACTAATTCAACAATAGTTGGCTGCTTTTTAACTAGTTGATGAATTAAAATACAGATTTTTTAAAGTTTAACTGCAAATATGTAATCTAACTTCTTTTTATAATTATTTGTACCATTTGCTATAAATCTAAATTTGAGTGGCGATTTACGGAATTTAGGAAGAGCATAAAGATTTGCTAATCTATTGTAGTTAGATGGTTGTGTAATTTGTAGTTTCTTATGAATTGCTTTAAGCTTTTTTGCTATGACATTTTCTTGTGTATTGTAAGTTTGTAAGTAATGGCATTACTCAAAAAATATATAAGAGAAAAAGACGTAGCAATGTTGATGGCGTAGCACGTAGACAGCTTAGAACGTAGATCCATACTGAAGAGGAAGAATTCTGATTGCGTAGAATGTTAAAATGTTGAATCCGTAATGACTAGGAAACAAGGCAGCAGAGTAAGATTAAATATTCATTTTTTTTTCACTTGACATTTATATGGCCACATTTACTTGGCACTCTAATCGTTATATTCATTTACATTTAATTTCATAGAACTTTTATATTTTTTGATACCGTTGCGATAGGAAGAGAGCATACTGAAGTAGCGTCATTACAGGAAAAGAGACAGAAGCTAAAGTTCGCAAGGCTCACTAAGAGGAAGTTTTCAGGTTAGAAAGTTTCAGTTTTCAAAATTTTGAAGTTCCGAATTAGGTATGTTATCAGCTTTACGCAAGCCATGTGAGGTAGACTGATCTAGAAATGATGCAGTCCAGAAAAGTTATTACTGCTTTTAGGATACAGAGAGGAAATACCCAAATTAAAAATGAGGTGTTAAGAGGCTATTACTAAATCAAATTATAAAGCTGATTTGCATATTTTTCATCTTACATATATATACAAAGAACTAATTAAGTTAGGTTATTTTTTGTACTCAAAAAGTCTAATACTTGCGTTAAAGCTGTTAAGTTAAGTAAATACTTAGCAGCTTAGTTTTATACCATTTTTGTTACTTGCTGTAGATAGACACTCTTTTTTACTACACCAGCATTAAATTTCACTTTTATCAAGTGTGCTAATTTCCTTTCTTTTCCCAGAAGATAATCCCAAAACTGTTCTGATAATGTTTTACAATGCGTAGATGAGGGTATCCGGTCGTTTTTAGTATCTTTCAATATTCGTCATGGCTGAGAAGACCGTAGTGGCTGGAAACAGGGCTGAGTGGGCAGGCATGATGAGGCATTTAATACTCTGAGCTTTAAGTAGCACAATCTCTATTTTTATGCACATCCGATCATTTTTCTGTAGATAAGATACTTTTAAATCATAGTTGAATACAATAATTCCCATGTACACGGCTTTTAAAGTAAGAAGTTATCTTAAGCAAGTAAGTCGCAGCAGTGTAGATGAGAAGCGTCTTGCCAGCAGGCGAGCTTATGCGAAGGAGAACACAGCAGTTCAACGCAAGAAAGGAGGGAATCAATAGTTTCAGTTTAGAGTTAAAAAAGTTTTGTTTTACAATTATTTGATTGTACAAGAGTTTCATGCATTAAGCGTCACGTAGCATGGAAAGATCTCGAATTTGGAAGAATAGATGAATTTATATGAAGAGCACCAAATCTAGAATCGTTAATTTTGAGGTCTCCAATTGTTCTTAAACTAGCCATCGTATTTTGTTATATCTTACATATACACTACCCATCAATAAGTGTTTGGGTACCTGTTATAGAAAAGGAAAACAACATTTATTCATATTCAATAGTTAGTAAAGTCTTAGACAAGTGGCAATTACAGCCTCTACCCTCCGGGGCATGTTTTCCACAAGTCCTTGTAAGACAACTATAGGTACTATCTTCCACTCGGCTTGCAGAAGTTCCTTCACTGATGTTGCGCAGTTGTTCCACTCCTTGATTCGGTGATCCAGCTCGTCCTAGAGGTTCTCGATAGGGTTCAGGTCTAAGTTCTGGGCAGGCCAGTTCGTTTGGTTAACCCCATAGCCACCATGTCAATCCATAGTGGACCTTACAACATGACAGCTGGCTTTGCCGTCCTAAAAGTAACATGGGTCCAACAGCAAAAATGCTACAATGTAGCAAGCAAACTGTCACCCGAAATAGTGCAGTAGGCGTCGACGTTGCGCTTACCCTGAATTTGGACCAAGGGTCCCAGTCTATACCAGGAGATATAATACCAGACCATAATTCCAACCCCGCTGAGCTTCACTTTGGGCGCAATGCATTATAACGGGAGGCGTTCTCCAAGAAGACGTCAGATCAAACCCTGCCATCCGAAAGGTATAGGGTGAACTTTGATTCATAGCTCCAGATAATCCGTTTCCACTGGTCTACAGTTCACTGACGATGTACTTTGTACCACATTAACCGAGCAACGCGGTTGGATTTCGTGATCAAAGACTTATGGGCGGCAACACGACCACGAAAACCAAGTAGATGTGTGTGCTTAGGGACGGTATTCATCGAAACAACACTTCCGAATGCCTGTTGGAACTCCTGGAGTATGTGGGACATCGGTTGGGTATGGTTTTTTCGAATTGCTCTGGACAGCACTCGTCAGTCTCTATCTCCCAGTTTCGTGGGTCTGCCGACTCTGTGCACATTCCAACAATCACCTCTCACTTCTGAATCACATAGGCCACCGTAGATTTCGGGTAATTCAGTTCGCTAGATATACCACTTAAGGATCAGCCATATCTATGATCCCCGACGATTACACCTTCCCCAAAATCAGATAACTCTGCACTTCGAAGCATCTTGTGTGCGATTAATGCAAATGTTGTTTCCTACGCGATATTGAACGGCGGAAGACGTGAAGTATATTAGGACCTCAGATATCAGCATTTGCATGGGTGTCCAAATAAATAGATAATGTATATATACCCATCTTCTTGCCCTGCTTAAAAGCCCTTACCCAAACTTTCGTAATAATTGGTCTTCGACATATACTCCTTACTATTACAGAAGTGTTTTAAAATGACAAAAATATTCATGTTTTGGCAATATAAATTTTAAAAAATTAATTTTCTGTATATAACGAAATCTAATTTTTAATACTATCTCTCAGTTCCTATACTTGTATTTTTAAAAGTTTTATACTCGTTATGAAAAAATTAAAGTATAAGAAGTTTGACTGCCGTACGATAAAAATTAACCGTAATATTTAATTTCAAAATTTGCAATTTTTTATGTCATTTTAAATTTCTTTTGAGGAATCGGTTAATGCGAATAATTAGAGGAAATTAATTTAAATGAAGTACAGTGAAATATCTGTATAATTTAACAGGCTGTACAAGGAAGACATGTGTCAGACCCACATCAGATATTTTTACATGGTCTGACAAATTATCAGTTTTGAGAAAGTTTCAGTTTAGTTCATTGTTAGTTCTGTTGTTGTTGTAATTTCATGAGACTTAAAATATTGAATCTTCCTTTTTAACCACAGAGATACATTGTTTCAACAAAGTACGGATTTTGAGAAATATACTTACTTTTAAATAATATTTACTCATGCAACTCAACAGCTACTCAAAAAAAAGGGGGGAGAACAGCTCTATATCTCCCGTTCTACTGGGCCGACTGACGAAACTCAACTTGCATTCTTCATATCTCAAAGCGCGAGTTAAGATTTACATTACATTTATATATAGCGTTGTTCTAACATATGTACACTGAAAAAATATCGAACTTCTTCTGAAATGGCATGACATTTTTTCCATATTTCGATTTAACGACTCAAATTATAAATAAATACCAAAAATACGGCGAAATTCGAAAATTTATCTTGGTGCACTTTTTCATTTTTCATCAAGAATAATTCACTTGGCAAAAATTCTGAATTTATGGTAACCTATTTCACTTTCTTTTTCATTGCGCAGGACAGGAATAAAAGCTGCACCGTTTATTCTTTCAAATATGTTTCTTTATGTTATATTTTTTAAATCGTAATTATCGTTTTTAAAATTTCATTTTAATTATTTGAATTGCATGGACGAATTATTAAAAATTTTTCTATTTATTCATTCAAACTCTGCATTTTAAGTACATTATTTAATATAAATTATCGAGAATCCTATTTTATTTATTTGAATTTCACATTTCGAAAGAATACTTTATGACCCATACTACGATGCATTTGAAAACTGCATATGTTGAAATAGAAAATACAATAAAGCACAGTGAATACGTCTTTCCATAGGCTATTCAGAAGAGATATATAAAGGAGTAAGATGTATGGCCGACATTTTAATTTAGGATTACTTGCATGCATGAGTGGTTTGAACGTCCACATACTCCACCTTGAGCACGTAGTTTTTTAAAGCGGATTTTCTGCAAACTGTTGTTATTTTTTCCAGTTTCCGTTTTTCAGAAATATTTGTTTTCATTTGCTTACACAAGAATATTAAGTTTTCTTCGATAGTTACTTTTCATAAATTTTATGCATTCTTGTCAAATTCCTTTAAAATTTCAGTTGTATCCGTTATGCTTTTAGTTTTCTAGAAATGCTAGCTGTAAATAAAGTTTAAACCAAATTCCAAAAGAAAAATACTTGAGTTGAAACGTTTTTACCAAACGACAAAGAAATAAAGCATCTTCCAAACTTTTCTGATAAGCAGAAGACAAAGTGTATTCTATCGTAACGAGTGACCCGATCCATATCGGATGCAAACGACCTAAATTATTTTATGTTGGAAATTTTTAGAAATAAATAATAATTTTAGAAATTTCCATATCAAAAAGCATATTTTTTACATAATCTGTAACAGTATGAGGAACCATTAGCTGCTTGAAAAGTTCCTTGTAAGAGGATTAATGTATAAATGCATATTTTACATATTTTTACTATAAGCTAATTCATATTTTACATATTTTTATTATAAGCTAATTCATATTTTACATATTTTTACTGAAAGGATACGACCCAAGCTATCAAGCACTTAAAACTTAATTTATCTTGCTAAATTTTAGTTTGAAACTATGCTCTATGAAATATCTATATCATGCATACGATTTTCGCTTTTATGGAAAAAAAGAATCACTCCAAACATAGTCAAGTTTCAAAGAGCCAAAACTGAAGGAACTCCGCGCCCTCCCCAAAAATGCTTGAAATTCGATTATTAATCAATTTGATTTTTGAAATGCATGCTTCTGTAATCACTTTAATTATTACTTTTATTACATTTATATTCGAATTCCTAATTCCGACAACTATTTCGTCGAAATTTCCGACTTACCGAAGCTCAAGTAATTGAAGTTTTAGTATATATTCATTGTATGGCAGTTAAAAAACCAGAGTGTACTAAAAAATAGATTGTAAAACTTAAACTGAGGCAACTTCCATTACTAATACAAGTTCGACTGGTTACGAAAGAGAAAGCTTGTAGAAGACTGTTTTTGACATGTCTCTAAAAGTAAATGTCGTATTTCTTTTGTCTTTTCGATGCCAAAAAAACACTGTCTTTTGAGAGCCAACTTCAGTTTTTGAAAAGGGAAAGCAATCTCTTAGCCGTGAATCTGGAGAACGTGACAATAATATCAATAATATATCAATAACATAGCAGTTGCATAATAGTAACCTAATAGTTGTTTTTGGTTACATTTTGGTAATGTAACAATTACTTTTAATTAAGTAAATACATAATAATACACTGACTACCAATAAGTATTTGGACACCTGTGATAGAAAAGAAAAACTAACTTTATTCAAAATCAATAGTTGGTAGAGCCTCCACGAGAGGTAATTACAACGTGGACCCTCCAGGGCATACTTTCCACAAGTCTTTGTATGACAGCTAGTGGTATTTTCTTTCACTCGGCTTGGAGAAGACATAGAAGTTCCTTCACCGATTTTGCACGGGTAGTGCACCCCTGAATTCGGTGATGCAACTCGTCCAAGAGGTTCTCGATAGGGTTCAGGTCTGGACTCTGGGCAGGCCAGTCCATTCGATGAACTCCATTGGCACCATACCAAGCCTTGGTTAGCGTCGAAACATGACAACTGGCATTGTCATCCTGAAAGTAACAAGGTTCCAACCCGTAAAACTGCCACAACGTAGGAAGCACATTGTCATCCAAAATAGTGCAGTAGGCATCGGAGTTGAGCTTAGCATGAATGGGGACCAAGGGTCCCAGCCCATAGCAGGAGAAACACCCCCAGACCATAATTCCACCTCCGCCGAACTTGACTGTTGGCACAATGCATTCTGGCAGGAGACGTTCTCCAAGTAGACGGCAGACCTAGAACCTGCCATCCGAGATTAGATTAGATTATTCAATTATGGCAAAGCACACGAGGGCTATCTGCCTAAGGGGAGGGATGCCTTCGTGGAGGACTTTCTAAGGGAAACTGGCTCGTATACACGTTACACATGGGGAAAACCACGAAAACACCCATGCAGCCAGCCCGTTCGCGGGATTCGAACCTCGGACCGAACTACCAGTGTTCAGCGTCTTTACCGCTCGGCCGCTGGTGGGCCCCTGCCATCCGAATGGTAAATGGTGAACCTTGATTCGGCACTTCAAAGAACCCGTTTCCACTGATCTACGGTTCAATTTTGATGTGCTTTGCACCACATTAACCGAGCAGCGCGGTTGGACTTTATGATCAAAGGCTTATGGGCAGCAGCACGACCATGAAACCCAAGCAGATGTGCTTCCTTACGGATGGTATTCATTGAAACAATACTCCCGGATGCCTGTTGAAACTCCTCGCGGATGAGGGCCATCGGTTGGGTGCGGTTCTTCCGATTTTCTCTGGACAGCACTCGTCGGTCTCTATCTCCCAGTTTCTTTGGTCTGCCGACTGGGGGCATATTCCGACAATCACCGCTCACCTTCCACTTCTTAATCACATAGGCCACTGTCGATTTTGGGTACTTCAGATCGCTAGATATGTCCCTTAAGGATCGGCCGCTTTTGTGATACCCGATAATTATACCTTTCTCGAAGTCAGAGAGCTCCGAACTGCGAGGCATCTTGCATGCGACTAAAGCCGATGCTGTTTCCTACACGATATATACCGCCGGAGTCCGTGACGTACCTTAGGACAGCAGATATCGTCATTTGCATAGGTGTCCAAATACTTATTGGTAGTCAGTGTATGTATAATATAATAAATTATATATTATATATATTAATAATTATAATATACAAGCATATAATTATAATATACATATTAATAATATTTAATTGTAAATATAATAAATACATAATAACACATAATGAATTTCCTAACAATCTGTATATAACTTTCACCATTCTTGTAGTGAGTTTTGGCAATGAAATTCGTTGTTCTTTTGCGTTGCGCTCCAAGTCGAGTAAGCTGCAACGAAGCTGCGAGATGAACTGATAGTGATAAAATGCAAGGGCTGCCAGGTCAAATCAAAGAACACATTCTTGAATCAGAGTATTTGCCTGTTGTAAGTGTCTAAAAGTATTCTGCACCCGGCGCAATTGTTGGGACGCCCTATATGTTGAAAATGTTTAAGGAAAATACTTGTAGGAAAGTTATATTTGAAATGTCAAAAATTATTATTTAATCACCTTCAAGGTAGTATATGACGAAATACTCGCATTTGTTCCAGCTTTAATGACATTTCTGGAAACACTGATAGGATATTTGCTGTGATGGTATCTGCCATAGATTAGTCATCGGGATATTGTAAAGGCTTGAATTGTTAAAAAACAATGATTACGTACAACCATCCTTATAAGACAGAACAACGGTATCCGGAGTTGAGATATTAGCCAAATAAAGTACTGCTGCGTGTTAAATGTTCGTTTTTTATCAAAGAAACACAAGTTTCTTCTCTCAAACAACATTTGCTCAAAATACGGCATCTCGCCGAATGGTCAAAAGATATTTCAGTTTCGTTTGCGCTGCACCAAATACAAAATATGTTCTTTGGAATGATATCACTTCAGGCATTTCTTCTACAAAAAATAAGCAAACTCCTTCAAACAGGCAAATTCAATTACTGCGAGTTCCACATTACTTTTCTGCGAACATTTTAAGCACAGGATTATAATCATTCATGTACAAGTAAATGTTTCTTATCTCAAAAAGCCTTCGATTTATTTCCCCTCTCCCTAGGAAACTACCCGCTTTTATTCTACACTGCTACCAATTTATGATAATTTTGAAGTGTTAATCTGAAATCTGAGACATCGATTCTAATTTGTCGTTTTGTTAGGGCAGGCGCTTTTTACCTGAAGTGCACACAGTCGGTGCATAGGTTTACACACACATCGAGTTAAATTAAGCCCAGTCTCGGCTTAAAGCATAGGCAACATAGGCAGTCGTGTAGACCGAATTTCGCAGATAACGAGCCAAATTTTTCTCAAGAGGAACATATTGCTCTGAAGGAACATGGATAAAATATTAAAATATTTTACCGGGCGTTAAAACATGGTGTCCGGGAAGACGAGTTTTGAACATCTCATCTGAAATCTTCACAGTAAATTCAACTTTCTAATAGTGTGAAAAGCTTTCCACAAATTACAGGGGCATAAAATTTAAAAATGGTTTTAAATATGCGTGAGATAACCAGCGATGGTTGAGGCTAAACTTTGGGAAAAACGTTAGATGTATTTAATACGAAAGAAATTCTAAGGAAGAGAACGTTGAATTATGAAAATTTTGATGAAGATTCATCAGAATTCTTACAATCCAACGTTCGTAATTCAGAAATATTCATAATTCAGTAATAATAACAAGTCAGAAAAAATAATCATTCAGAAATCAGTCCAGAAAAGCAGTTTAAAAATATTTTTTCAGCAACAAGCATTTTTGTTGCTGTGCCTTATCTAACATTCACATCAGAATAAGTCTACAAGTTTTACCTTGGCGAGGAGCGTAGGATTTCATCTATCGTTGACATCGGCCTTGGGTACTTTACAGTTGTCAGAGTGACTTAGCGAAGTTTTGTACCAATTTTGAGGTAGATTCTCAAGAGCGAGGAATATTCTTCCGAGCGACAATTCCAGGGGTCCCAAGGATTCTTTTCTTACTACTAAACCATTCGAGAGGAATTTCGGTTTGCCATCTATTTTACGTATCTTCATGATACAACAAAACTAAATCCTCTCAATAATCGAACCCAGACCCAACGAAAGCGGCCAACACTGTTATCTACTATATACCGACCGGAGCGGCGTATCGAGTATGTTTTTACAATGAAACAACGACTTGACAATCTCCAAATGGTGGACGTACATTGTCCATTCCTTTATAATCTTTAAATACAAAACAGAAGTTTACTAACAAAAAATTGCAAAAATTTGCAATATTTATTAACGATAACGACTACTGAAGGTAATTAAGGAGCTATCATTTGGCTGTTAACGGCGAAGGGATGGTCATAGCATTTTGCAACTAATGAGATCTGGATCTCGTACAGTGGCTCAGAACACCGAAAGGAATTGGCACCTGTTTTTGCATGAACGCTGACAATTTTGGTAGCAGTAAATGCAACAGGAAGGAGATATCATATATTCGAATTTATAAATGCATGTTAGAAGTCATGTCAAGTTCACGAAAAATTAAAATTCCCTTGCTTTTCTATATTTATGAAATGCTATTATTAGATGGTTGTCATGGAAGTCTTAATGAACGGCAAAAATGTTTATAAAAGTCTGCATTTGTAACAGATTGCTAATCTTGAAAATGCTGTATTATTAATGAACTAAATATCAGTATGTTTAATTTATATGGAGCTCTAACTGTATTGATAACCGAAAATACCGAACCCATGCCTGATTAGGTAATAGCTATTTTGCGTAATCGCATTCAGTAATTTCTACTAACATATGATTTGCTGAAATCAAACATTCATTTATCCACGCCGTAAATGACTTTGGAATTGCTCGACCTCCCGTAACGGAATGATAAGCTCAAAGCACATCTCCCATTCGAAAGAAAATGAGAACACGCACGAAGTGTGTCATTCGGCGGTCGTCGAAATGTTTTCGCTGTGTCGTCGCGGAAGTGAGAAGAATGAAATTATGGTTTCCGCTTTGGAAAAAGGGGCTCATTATATAGCGCCGAGGCAAGAGGTCAAACATTTACCTGTCTGGGTTTCATTCTGAGTTTTTTTCTGAAACAGGATACATCATGGCTGCGTCTTCTGCAATCTTCAATTTACGGGAATTCCCTGACTTGTAAAAAAACAGTTAAATAATATTTACACTGAAAAGGAAGTTTACTGCTAAAAAATTAAATTAAATCGAATTCTTGCTCTGGCTGCTGATAATGCAAGAAACAGTTTTTTGTTAGCACAAATGCTCTTCATGTTGCTGTGTAAAAATAATACAATTTTAAAACATAGCATACAGTTAACTCCGTTTACCGGCATAATACCAACGACAACATTCATGGTTCTAACAAAATCTCAGTTAGTCTAAGAGCATTTACAAAATCAACAAGAAGACCAATAATCCCTATTATAATTAACAGAAAATTCTGTTAGCAATTTACCCGTACTTTCAAACAATTTAATTTAGAGAACAAGTTTGTTTAATTAGGCTAATTAAATGAGTATTTTAAACAAAAAGTGTACCTCATAAATTACAGAAAAATAAACATCATCAGAAGAGAAAAAAACTGAGTTATAAACTGCGTGAAAGAGCAATAGTTATAAGAGAATTTAAGGGAACACGCCCCTTTGTATAACATAGGAGTTCTTATTCAGGGAAAGAATTTTATACTTTCAGGAGGAAATGCGATTAGCTTTTTTTTTACCTGTTCAGTATTTAGTTTTAGCTTTAACGAATAAAAAAAAAGCTACTTTTATTCAAATTTTGGTATTTATCAATGTTTTATCTACTATTTCAAGTTTAATTCATGAAACATATTAAAAAATATAAATTTAAATAAATGTGTATGCATTTTTCGAGTTTTGGGAAAAGAGGGGAATGATCGTCTAGCAATGGTGACAGGGGTGCATGGAGGAAAAAAAAGGGGGAGTTCAGAACCACTGATATAATACAAGGGAAATCGATTTTTTTAGCCCAAAAAAACGTTGGCCCAGATGAGCTATTAGTCTCAAAACGGGATTTTGCGTTGAATCGCTATAAAAGTTTGAATCACTTTTCAAATTGTTGCCACAAAATATTATCGCTCTGTATTGTACTTAAAGAAATTAAATACTAAAAATTTCCATGATTGTATGCATGTTTTTCGGATTGTGAAAAACAATGGTTTGTTACAAGAGCCATTAAATTTTGAATAACACAGTCCTCCACCCGAAGATGGAGACCTGGAAGCCCGAATTTTAAATTTCGAATTTTTTTATTGTCTATTTCAAATTTTGTAAAACTTTAACGAATTTTTTATTAACAAACTTAATGATTTCAAAGCGAGCAATGGCAACACTGCAGGGAAAAAGAATTTTTATCTCCAGCTCAATTGTGTAATTCTAAGAAAATTCTAAAGATGGCCCGTTTTTAAGTACTTTTAGCTCAAATGCTCTCGAAATGTGTATGTGTACGCAAATGAGAAAAATGCCCTTTTGGGCGTAATATAAAATCTGAAAGTTTTCAGATTTTTTTATTTAATATTACATTTAATCTTAAAAAATATTATTTTCTCTTTTTAATCAACTATATCTTCATTTTTTATGCTTTCATATTAAGATTAGATTTCTTACAAACATTTTAAAACAAACTCGTTTAAAAATTCGCTCTAGAACCAAAGTAATGATAAAAAATAATTCTGCTGTTTAAAGGGCCAGATGGCTTGTTTACATTTGCATCTCAGCAAATTCCTTGTGTTAACTCCTCTGCACTACAAATAAAATGCTCCTAGATACAAAGCAAGAGATGGCAACACTACACGGAAAGAAAAACTTTTACACAAATAATATAGCTACGCATTATGTAAAAGTTAACTCATTAGAATACTTCCTTCTACATTTAGTAATTTTACGAAAATAATGTTCTTACAAGATTCTAAGCTAATCAATTTTTGAATTAAAAATTCATAAAAATGTGATTTTTTCTGGTTACATGCATCATTTCTATAAATTTGCCGATTAGAATTTCGAGAAATTTTAATTAATTGTGTAACTTCACTGTATCTAGTATATAAAATAGAAAATTATTGTGTTTCTGACATAAGAATGTTTAAAACCATAAATATGAAGCCGTATGAAAATTTCAAGACCTCACTTTTAATTGTTTCTATTACAGTTATGGTGATAACGCTATGTGAGTATAAAATCCCCACCCGTAATGTTTCTCGCATGATATGTTTAGAAATTACCTTTAAATGCAGTGTTTAAAAATAGTAGTTAATTTTCGAGACTCGAAAATAAAAATAAATATCAGTTAAAAAATTGAGTAATTTTCTAGAAAAATATCATTCTGTTGTTAAATCCGTTTTAAAGTAGGTCACTTTAATTACAAGTTTGTTTTCAAATTTCGAAACAAAAAGCAGGTAAAAATAGTGATTTGTTTATTCATGATGCTGCGCGCAGTGTATATTACAATTTGATACCGATGACGAAGAAAGTGTTTTATTTTATTTAATATTTTTTTGGGGGGGGGAGTGGAACATAAAGTAGAAAAGCAAATAAAATATCAAGGATAACAAAGTAAGTATAAAGCATTTCACGATCATGAACTAGTTCTAAAGATATTGGGCTGTAAAATGTGTTATATTTTTGGCATATTTTGACAATTTAAAGGTAGCTGACCCCCTTAAACAAGGTATCGAGTTCAAATTCGTGTAAAGAAGTCAGTTTTTTGTTAGGATATTTCTTCTTTATGACAGATGATCTTATCTTCAGAATAATTCAACAATGCTTACTTATTACGGACAGTTCAACGCATTACGTTCAATTAAATTAGGACAGTTGTTGATACAAAATAACTAAGAAACACTTCGATATCATCAGCTCTTATTCCACACGGCTTTCTTTTCCTTTCTGTATACTCGGTAGACTGTTTTGTTTACGCTAATGGTTAGTGATAGCCATTTTTCTACAGTCATAAGCAAACGTACCCTTTTTTGATAAGCTCCGAGTCTATGCTTTGTTGATGTAATAACAAACCATTTGAATAAGATCATTGACAAGATTTCCATACAATCTGTTGCCATGTGATAAGTCAAAAGGCCTAGAAATAAAGGTGACAGGATGCACTTTGTTGTTGTGTAGAAGTAATGATTTTCCTGCTTTCAGAAGCAGTGATTCTCATTGTCATTTTCCCTATATTCTTCAAACAGTAAATAATATGTAAAAAAATTTCATTTTACACAGTTTTACTTAAATGCACCATAAAGTAATAAGTAATTCTTTTTTAACTGCTGCAATTATTCATTGCCACATATGAGACCAGAGTTACCAGGCGTTCGGCTCTTGACGAAAGTAGTTAATATCCTGAAATAAGGACGTTAATTCATTCTAGCTTTCTATTTCCAAAAGAAAGCGAGAAAAATTCTTCTATCCTCATTTTTAGCTGAAAAGTCAGTTCCGTTCTCAAATTTTGTCTTCGTTGGAAACTACTTTCTCCATGAACTTCTCTGATCTTCTGCGAGAATGTTAATTTTCTTGCTTACATTTGGGGTTCTTGTGCACGATTTTACGACCATTTCGTCATCCCTTACACCATTATTTTGTCAGTCATTACTCTTGGAGAAGAATTTGGATGACCCCTTTGCTTTCCCGAAGTGTAGTTGTGAGTCTGATAGTGCATACGAAGAACATACGAAGCTTTCTTTCGTACGCGTTAGAGGCACTTTATAAATATGCACATATCTGAAGTAGGCGTTTGAATTTAAAATACAATAATATCACCTATAACAGAAGAATATCCCTGAGATACTCCAGGGAGGTTTAGAGTTCAAAGTAATGTAGAATATCTCAATGTTGGCCTGTTTTTAGAGATATACTCCTAGGAATATTTAGAAAGTTTAGGCTATAAACAGAACGCAAATCTGTTACTTTTCAATGTCTAAAACTTTTCTCGTATAAAAAAAAACATTACAACTCACTCCCACTAGCTGAGTGCGTCCACGCCACGCACACTTGTTTTTCTCTTCGCCTTTTCTGATATAAGATGTTGGGTAGGAAGCGTAACTTTTTACATATCAACTTTTTATGAAGTTACCAAAACAAATCAACTCATGAAATTAATAAAAAACTTCACTGAGTGCAACGTTTCGGGTAAAAACATTGTTAAACATTGTTAAACATTAATAAACATTGATCAGGATGAGTGCGTCGTCCACGCAGCATACATATTTTTTATTCGTCTTTTCTAATATGGGATTACAGCATTAGAAACAGAAATGGATTTCAGATTTCTGCAAGGAATTTTGCTTATTCACCTTCAATAGACATGATACGACAAAATGAATTTAAAAAATTTTATTCAAATTATAAATAAAAGTATATAATTATAGCACTGATATCTGATGTGCAATATAATACTGGTAGGTTTTGTTATATAATGCTGAGAAGCAAACTACAGGCCGACCGGTGAAGTCGCTAAACAGTAGTAGTTCGGTCCGGGGTTCGAATCCCGGCGACTGGTCTAGCTGGAAAGTCCTCCACATAGGCACCCCTCTCCTTGGCAGATAGATAGCCCTCAACTGCTTTGCTATAATCAAATAAACCTATATATATATATATATATATATACTCTCTATACAGGGTGTTTATATATATATGATGTTTCAGCAAATCGGTTACAAACTGTCATAAGAGACAGAGTGCATCTAGACGATGGGAAAACACATAGTAATGCATAGCTGAATATGCTTTCCTGGCGTGGTAGTGACGATACAAAACACAAGAAAGGAAGGGCATGAAAAGGTGAGAATATATTTTTATTATACTTATTGCAGCGGAAACTAAGAAATAAGAACAGAAACAGACCATTGTCATCAAAGAAGGTGTTCGAAATGTATCCTCAACATGAGATCGTCTGGGTGGTCTGGAGCATTGGTCACCAAGATCGCCAGACCTCACTTGCACTGACTACTTCTTCTGGGGGTTAGCCAAGACATTGGTGTACGAACCCTCCGCTAGAAGTGACGAGGATCTTGTTTCCTGCTGGGGAATTCCAGGACATGGCCGTCGTTTACTAGAACATCAGATCTTCCATGTGCCGAAGATAGCTTTTAAATGCTCATATCTGTCAGTTGAATGTACTATAACTTAAATATACTTTAAAATGTTTACCAATTAAATTAACATTTATATCAATTAGAGATAGGTCATACGTTTCCAATTAGATAAATTATAAATTAAATGTACTTTTCATTTGCTTATTGTTTATTTACCCTTTTGGCATTTAAACTACTAGCTAAACAATTTGAATGCCGAAAATAACTAGCTAATATTTTAATAATTAGCTATTATTTTAACTACACTTGACATTGGTATTCAAACTACTAGTGTCATGCTTCAAGTACTATTAGGTGAACAGGATTGAAACTGTTAAGTGAGGAATTCGCGTTAAATATTGTTTATCCATAGACTGCCCACAGTCGCAAAGAGAACGCATTGGAGGATTTCTAAATTTAATGTAAATAAGATGAGCATTGAGCAATCATGTGCAGCTAAAAGACAGAACGATGTCACAGTTGCAGCAGGAGGAGAATCAAGGATGTCCCTTATCCAGGAGACATTGCCGAGCCTTTCCTTTAGTTTTTATGCGTAGATTTGAATCACGAATTTTGCTAAATTCCATTTTTATCAATGTCTTATCAGAATAAAAGTTCATAAAATTTCTTTGGAGGACAGTTTTGCCTTCATTTGTCAGGAAATCTGCATTCTTCCCTTGCACTCCACAATGCACTGCCACACATTGTAATACTATTGAATAGGTAAGAATCTCTTTCCCCCAAAAAAATTATGAAACTGATTTAAAATGGATGCTGAAGAGACTTTTTCGTGGCGTCTGTGCGTACGTACGTATGTATGAATGTATTTCGCATAACTCATAAACGAGTAGCCTCAGAACGTTGAAAGTTTGTATATAGGACTGCTGTACCATGTAGATGTGCACCTCCTATTTTGGTTGCAATCGGCAGCACCAAAAGTATATAATTATATATATAAATATATATACAGGGTGTTTAATAAGTCCCGGACCCATTTTGATGTTTAATAACTCATAAAACAATGAAGATATAAACAAACTTATAGCATTTATTGATGGAATAACTTATATATTTTCCTTTTCAGGTTTGAATATTTTTACTTTTGTAAATATCGTCTGTGCGTGTGGTTAATTTCAGATAATTTCATTTTCCAGTCTAAATATCTGTACTTTTCTAAATATCGTCTGCATCCTTTCATCTTTCTAGCATTGTTAATCGCCATATTGTGCGCATATGGGAATCTGAAAACCCCCATGAATACCATGAGGCACAAAGAGATTCTCCAAAGTTTAATGTGTGGTGTGGACTAATGCACGACCGGCCTTTCTTTTTTACAGAAAAGACGGTTTCATCAGTCGTATACTTATACATGTTGGAAAACTTCGTATTTCCACAACTAGCCACATGTCTTTTTGAGACAAGATGGTGCACCACCTCATTGAGGTACCATCGTTCGTAGTTCTTTGAATGACCATTTTACAGGAAGATGGATTGGGCGAGGAGGTCCAATTCCTTGGCCACCCAGATCACCTGATATAACGCCGCTGGACTTTTTCCTTTGCGGATTTGTGAAGGACAGCGTTTACAGGAGGAGAGCGTCGAACATTGATGACCTAAAAGCTAGAATTTTAACCGCAATAGCCTCTGTGGATGCCGACATGCTTACCGGTACCTGGCATGAAATTGAATATCGACTTGATATTCTCCGTGCGACGAAGGGGGCACACGTGGAAGTTCATTGACAAGGGTCATGAAACTTTTTGAGGCTATCTAACCATTTATGTTATTAATTTTAATCTATCTTTATTATTTTATGAGTTATTAAACATCAAAATGGGTCCGGGACTTTATAAATACCCTGTATATCCACTCTGTTACTCGGCTTAGTGAGCTCAGATTCTTTATTCCTATATGTTTGTTAATTGTGCTTTTTTTGCTTTAAAATGACTGAATTATGTTGTTGCTATCTTCCGGTTAATGGTTTTTATGCCTTTAGTAAATCTGCATGCAAGTGGTATAGAATTATCAACAATTTAAAAGTTGTTTAAGTGCGGCTAAGCCTAATTATTTTGGCAATAGCACCACCCATATTTGTTTACATTTCAAACTTATCAGAATAGTGGATTTGTTACCAATCTAGAGAAATTAAGCTTCGCAACCAACAAAGATAAGGTCTTCTTTTATTATTAAGAATTAAATCATGCTTAATCCATTCGGGAATTTATTGGAGGAAATAAGTGTTTAAGATTTACTTCGTAATTTTTAATATAGATATTTTGAGTTTTAATGCTTTTTTGCCTTATCGCGAAGTAAGAACTGAATTAATTGAATGAGAAATACTGAATTGTCTACGAAAAACTGTTCCTTTATTGTTTGTTTGTTTGTTTAATTTCTTTCATACATCGTTTTAGATTTATAATAGTATTTGAATAGAACATGTGGCAACGATTAGATAATTATTCAGATTATATACATAATTTTTGTGCATTCTGAGTTATAAAATGAATGAGATGTAACGTTGAGTGAAC
>KK112040.1:42702-79523 GCA_000611955.2 Stegodyphus mimosarum | reverse complement strand
ATATACAATTGTATAGAGATTGTACATAAATATGATAATTATATATAAATTGTATAGAGATTTATAAAAATGTTACTGATATTTGTGCAGGAATTCTATAAAAATTTCCAAAGTTCCCACATATAGAATCTTTTATAACGCGTATATTGTTCTACGGAAAATATCAAATCCAGTTCATAGAAAATTGGGCCATAATTCTTAAGAATTTTAAGCAAGTTTCTTTGTTGCAATTTCTTGTAGAATAACATACAGAAACTTTTGAGTATTTAAAAGCATTATAGAATCAACAAGAATTTCTTTTGGGATTAAGAAGAAAGAATTACATTTTTAATAGAATTTTTAATCTAAATTTTGAAAGGATATAAGAAATGGAATGGGCATTTTCGGAAGAAATGTGATTTTTTTTTCATATTTCAATATCGTTTTGATTTTTGAAAATATTTAGATAAAAATGACTACATTTTAAATAATATTTAAGTTTAATTAAAATTCAGACACCATTCTTCTTACCAGAGGTACAAGTACAATAATCAAAAAGATTCCTTTCAGGAATTAAAATTTTTAAATTAAGATCATAAATTTCCTCTTTTAACAAATTTTATGACTTAAATTGATTTTACACTTTTATAGAATTTCACTTTTGTATTACACAAGCAATAATGTTAAAAAATTGCGTAAAATGTTAAATTTAAAAACTAAACAACGTTAAGCTAGAAAAATAAAAGCAAAAATTTCCATTCAAAAGTTATTTAACACTTCTAAAAAAAGGTGTGGTGTTTTATTTTTCTCGTTCTGTACCCTCTATAGTACATCAAAAACTAAAACTTTTTATCGAATAAAGTTCGAAAACTTTGCATATTTCTACAGAATACTCTTCTATGAAGGATTTATAAAATTTCATTATGATTTTGCAAAGCAATATGTGTATAGAATTCTATTCTGTGAAAGCTTAACAAAACTTCTGTAGAGTTTTAGAGAGAAGCATTTCTATACAGGATTAACAATAAAGTTCTACAGAGCTCTTTAAGGCTCTATAAAACATTTTCGTAACGGTAGTTAAAGTTCCTTTTTCCGAAAAATAAGGCACAGAATTTTATCAACATAATTTCGATTGTGTATGGAGAAGTTATATGATTCCTCCTTCCTCTTTCAAATGGTTGGACACTTACTTTGGAGCACTTTATCGGAAGTGTTCGAAATCTTCCGTCTTTTAGCCATTTCATCAACGAAAAATAGCTAAGTATTGTAGCTAGGTAGCCCACAGAAGACAGATGGATGCTTAACGCATTAGAAGTTAGGAAAGATGCACACAAACATTCAAGTGTCTACATTCGAGCCTGTACTTGAGATCAAATTATTAGTCAGCCTATGCTAGAATCTGTTACTTTAAAATAGGTATTCCAGGCTCATTTTTGACCCCCGGCTTTCCTCTTAACTATGGTAACGACAGTGCGGCCAGATGGGCAAGTTTACTATTTTTTCTAGATGGGCAAGTTCCTATTTCGTTTTCCTTTAACATATTTCACTTTGTGAAAAGCACTCATATGAATGCTGGTTTGAACTATGGTCTCAAATGAGATGGAGAAAATGAGGGTTACGGAGACATGACAACACGCGTAACGATCGTAATAGAGGGAGGCTGAAAAGGTCTAGAAGTGCTTATTTTAAAAAAATGGCTATAACCATTATGCTGCCCAGGACGACGTTATATCAAAGTAAAAAATCTAACTAAAGTCTCATTTTTCCGGGTAGAGTAAGAATTTCATTTTATAAAATATTAACAATGGTTTAATGAAAACAAAGAATTCTATACCTTCTATATACGTGGATACTTGTATGGTATGCAGTACATCGCTACCAACACTCCTGACTCCGATTCCAGCCAAAGTTCGAAAACTCTAGAAGCTGTTCTGGATTCTTCCTGAAAAAATTAAATTTTTGATTTGCTTTTTCCTGTTATTTCATTCATTAATTTTTGTCTTTAGGCGTGTAGATATTTTAAAATTTATTATTAACTTCCGACCAGTTAGAACTAGTACATATCTGCAATGTGTCATTTTTTGGTAACGCTTTCCTTGCGGAAAAGTCTCAGGATAGCATTTTTTAACCTGCGTTAATTTTTAACCACATTTTGTTGCATAACACTAGCACTGCCAACCAATGGAGTAGAATAGTAGTTAATTTAGAATTTAGAATAGTTAATTTAGAATAGTAATCCATTATGTTCAGTCTTACTGTTATTTTAACAATGCTCCAACATTCTTTATCAAACTGTACAAGACAGAAGATATACGAATATCATGGAAATATAATGTAATGTACTAGCCAATAAATTTCTAGAATAAGAACTGGAGATTGCTTCAAGAAAAGTCACATGGAAGTAGAGACAACTGCGGAAACTAAGAATGTGATACTATTTTGAACGTGATTTCCAAATAAATACCCGCCGAGAATAAAAAAAGTGGTTTCATACGTTCGCTGTTATCGAAAATATATTTCTTCATTAAAAGGCGAAATAGATTGAGGTGGTGTATCGGCGAATATTAGCTAATGAACAAGTACAAAATTCATGTCCATGTTCCACAATAAATTTCCTCGACAAGAGATATTTGATAACAAATTTTCTTATGCCTGTTATCGACGTGAGTGTAAAGTTTTAGCACCTAATGTGGAAAATAATACATTTGTTTAACTTGTAGACTGTCTTCTGAAAATATTTTAACCATATTTCAGCGAATTTAGCATGTAAACGTGTGACGTATTTTGTTTTTAGTCCAAAGGGATTTAGTCCCGAAGGACTATTACTTTCGGTTTGCGATTTTGCGTCGATTCACTCTGAATGCCCGTCTCACTTTTCAAATTGTTGCCACTAAATGTTATCGCTCTGCATTAAATTTAAAAAAATGAAAAATCTGCATAAATGTATGCGGGTTTCTCGCATTGTGATAAAACCTAGAGCCATCGAATTTTGAATGACGTCATCCTACTGCGAATATGGGCATCTGGAAGCCCTAATTTTGAATTTGAAATTTGCTTTATTATCGATTTTACGTTTTGTAACATTTCAACGAATTTCTGATTAACAAACTAAATGATTTCAAAGCGAGCAATGGCAACACTGTACGGAAAAAGAAAAACATTTTTATCTCCAGCGCACGAGACTTACGGAAATTCTAAAGATATGTTCATTTTAAAATGATTTTGCGATATTGATTTTGAACTGAATTTTATGGTTTGAGTACGTAGTACATGATATTTAATAAAAAAAAGGTAGCACACGAAACGTTAAAAAAACGCGCCTTTGGACGTAATTTAAAATCTGAAATCTTTCAGATTTTTTTTTTTAACTAATTAAATTATAATCAGCATTTTACTAACTGGAATTTTTATTCGACGCGTACCATAGAAGAAGTTATTTTTACAGAACTCTCTTACTCACAGCATTGAAACAGTTTTCGTAGAATTCTCTCCCACAGTTTAAGAAATTTAGCAATTGAAAATACATATCTAGGATGAATATTTAAAGAAATGAAGTTTATACATTCTCAAAGATACAGGGAAACCATGCTTAAAGCGACCATGAATCTAATATACACGATAAGTAATTAGCACGACTCATTAACTGCTTTAAGCAATTACTAATAATTAATTACTCTTTTTTTTTTAATTTAGTCCCGCAGAATTTTTCCTCCAGTTCTGTAGTGATAATACAGCAAAAATCTGGCAATCCGGCATAGTCCAGATTCGGAATAATCGGACTAAAATTGCATAATAACGCAAAACCATTTTTCTTCCATTACTGAACGTATTAAAGAATTAAAAAAGTGCATGCGGTAATTCTTCAGTTAAAGAGTGAAACTTGATAGTAAATAAAGTTACTCTTAGTTTGATTGTATTTAATCATTTCTTTTTGTTGTTGCTTTGAAATCATCAGCATTTTGTGTTCCCTTCCCAAATAAAATTCTAATGTTTCATAGATTTCGCCTTTTTTTTAAGTTATTCCGCGGAAATATGAATATTTATTATTTCTCTGATATTATCTTTTTCAGTTTTCAGCGAATTTTACGAATAATTTAACACTTCACCAGCATATCTAATAATTCTTGTTGAGTCTTCTACGTCACTACCCATTTCTTTCGCTACATTACGGATTCAACACAGTTTGGCTTATGACGTCATCACTTATCGCTTATGACATCATCACTAAACGCATTTGAGGAATTGCTAAAATAACAAATTTTTGCTTTATTTTCTTATGAACATGTCAACTTTCAGAAATATTCTAATTAAGTAAATAAAGCGAATAATACATATCAAACAAACACAAAGCAGTTGTCAGGCCTTTCAAATAATATTATCGACTGAATATACATACTAGTGCCACATTTTTACTGCAAGAACATTGGTGAAATGTGTGCCGGATTATCGTTTGGACCGAATTATCATAATATTAAACTGGAATTTGTTCTAAATTCTGTAATATTATTAAAGAGATGAAGGAACTTAGGTTGCGCTTAAGAAAGATATTATTAGTTGTTGCAATTAAGAAACACTATGTTGGCATCGATGCCCCCCAGCCGGCATAGTGGTTAATGACGAAATGACCTAAGGTTCTATACCAGTCAAAGTTATGTTCATGGGACGGAAAAAGAATCTACCATCCACCACCGGCGGCATTCATTGAATCAATGATAGGCATATTACAATGCTAAATTGACAATGTCATCTTTACAATAATTGCTACATAATAATCCGTATAAAAATATACAATCAATTAATTATTATATTGTCATGGATAGGATCTATGCTGTGGAGAGTGGAACTTATATTATCTATTAACCAGCCTCTAAACCTATGTCTACTTCAATGCGTCATAACTTCGTATTCTTATCAGTTGCACATCTAATGATGTGTGTCCATACTATTTTTGCAGTTGTTAAGTTCATTGTTTACGTAAACACTTGTCTACTTCGATACATCATAACATCGTGTCATTAGCAGTTTGCACACCTTATTATGCGTGTCCATAGCATTTGCACACTGTGTCGTAGTCAGTGGCGTAGCTAGAGTTCCAGCGCCCGGGGACAACTGAAGAATTTACACCCTTTTCTGTGTGCCAAGAATGGAAAACATTTCATTAAAAAATTTCCTAGCATCAGTTTGGCGCCGCCTGAATGCTGCGCCCGGGAACAGGTGCCCCACCCTACCTACGCCACTGGTCGCACAAAGCAATCAAGAAATTGAAGTTCATAGTAATATGTGCTCTATTACGCTATTATCCACAGAAGCAAATGTTGTGTAAATAATAACTTGGCTCTTAGATAAATACAAACAAACAGAAAAAAAAGGAAAGAAAGAAAACTAATTCTTAAATTTTTTTCAGTGCCATTCTAAATTGTTCAAAACGACAGATTTGTTATACAATTAGTGGTTAGTGACCGTGATTGCTGTAGCTATGGACCCGGGCTCAAATTCCGGAGAAGATATAGTTGTAACTGTCCGTCCCATTATAGAAGACAACGGTGGCCATCTGTTAAGTACTTCCATAATGAAGTAGCCACCACTTCC
Source organism: Stegodyphus mimosarum (assembly GCA_000611955.2). NCBI lineage: Eukaryota > Metazoa > Arthropoda > Arachnida > Araneae > Eresidae > Stegodyphus > Stegodyphus mimosarum. The sequence continues at coordinate 73,955 of KK112040.1, read as the reverse complement.
GGATCTTATAGTGGCTCTTAAATAAAGCGCCCGGCCATTATTTAAAAAATGTTGATATTGATATTCATGATAGATACAGAGGATGCGAAAAACTTCATAGCGAACTTGGCGTTCTGAGGGTTCGTAGAGCTTTCCTTACAAAACTAAACTAGATGAATAGGAAGACTTCTTAAGGAGAAAAAAATGTTTTTGGAAAAAGGGACAAGCATTTAAAGTATCTAAAGCAGCGTGTTTTAAACTTTAAAAACTTTCTCGAAACCAAAGGCTGCTATCGCGAAAATTTAAATTAGGTAAGGGAATTTAAAGAAATTAACATTAACCCTCTCAGCGTTATGGACGGAAAAATTGCGTTCAGAAACCTGGTTCCCTTATTCATTACACGTGAAAATTTCTGCCAGCTTTTAATATATATGATTTCGGTTTGTATGTGTATTGGAAGGAAAGGGATCAAGGTACAAAGAGAGAGAGTCATTTTTTAATTAAAATCAAGAAAATACCACTTATTCATGACATTTTGAGGAACTTTAAAATTCCAGGACTAAAAGATACGTTTAAAGAAATTACATTAATGAAAATTATCACCTGCCATTAATAAGTCCAAAATGAATTTGTTGAGTTATCGAGTGACTCAAAACTTGAGTTTCCGCAAAAGTTTTTAATTGAATTCTGGAACACGTCTTTTTTTTCCGAAGCTAGAATTGAATCTTCCCCAATCTCTGACAGGGCATTAAATATTCTTTTGCCGTTCAGCATCCCACACTTACGTAAAAGCGCTTTTCCAGCTTTAGCGCTTATTAAATCCAAAGTCGCTCAAGGTTAAAAAACGCTGAAGTTGCTTTAGGTCTAGCAGTGTCAAATATTGGATTTTACTTGTTATGCAGCAAAAAGCAAGCACCATCTCATTAAAACATGATTTTGTTTCTTACAGTTTTCTATACTTGATACGACTCCTAAAACTATTTCTTTTCATATGTATATTACAGAGCTTAATAATTTCTAAAAGTAGAAATGCCGGAGCCCTATGGAAGACCGTCAGGAGAGACGAACAAGTGTAAATAAATAAATAAAATGACTTTAAATCATTAGTAATTTAAAAATTAAATAGTTAATGAGTATTAAATTAATTATTTAATTGATAATTGTTATTTAATTATTAATTAAATAATTAAAATTAAATAAAATGGAAAGAGATAAATTAAAATTTAATAAGCGATTTTGAATGTAATTTTATTGCTAAAAATAAAATTTTCGATATCAAATATCTACTGAAATAATTTTTCAGTTACATAAAAGAAGTGCCGGAGTCTTCTTATATAGGGCTCCGATGAGCTCCGGCTAGAATTAGGATTTATCCCAAAAAATAAGAAGTACCGGAGCCGGGCTCCGGCAAAATTTAAGGTCTGGTATATTGTTTACCAAAATAAATTATTCATGGGAAAACATTTATTTATTATGTTTACTCAATATTTGGTGTCCGAAATAAATCTGTGTTATAAAAGGGTTCAGAATGCAAAAGCTTAAAAAGCACTGCTCTAAAGCAATGGTCGGAGCAAAGCAAAAACCGTCGTAGCTCCACCTGTCGAGGAAAATAGTAAGTAAATGTAAAAAACTGAGATCTAAAGTTCTGAAAGAGTTAGGAAGAACTGGGTTGGAATTAGAATCATGAGCCAAAGACCATAAACTTTTGCCAAGGTGAAAAGTTTCAAAGAAATCGAATTCATCAGCTGAAGAATCTGTAAGTATAATTTTCGTAGAACCCAAGTCAGAATCTTGAATAAGTGCCCTTACACAGATACTTAGATAGAAGTGTTTCCTCAAGGTTAACGTAAATAGGAGCCAGTTCTCTTTAGAAAACCCTCAATGATAGCATCCCTTTCCGGCAGTTGGTCCTAGTGTGCTTTGCGATAATCTAATAAATCCAAATGCGCAGGCAGGCACAAGAAGAGATAGAGAGCTCTGAACAAGGCTGGCATCAAAGATGGTGCAACTGGTACAGCTGCACCGAGCGGCAGAATTTACGCGGAGGATAGGAGCAAAATTTTCAGGATTTAGAGAAGCACAGAGGTGCAAAACAGGAAAGGTAGTGTGTAGCATTATTTAGGACCAGCAAAATATTTACAATTTAGGGAGGCGCCGGGCAGCATAGCTTAGACCTCTACAGAGATTGCACCCGCGACAAATTACATTACTCAAAAAATTACATTGCATTTATGGTAAACGAAGTTAGTGCGAGACCGGTGGGCGGTAAGGAAATTTTACTACCTACAAAGTGGGCGGTGGGTATAAAAAGGATTGATTACGCTTGGAGTAATGAAAGTGCAGTGCTAATAACAATGCTTAATTTCAAGTGTTATAAATTATTAGAAATTGTAACTAAAGTTATAAAAGCTGAAATCTGGATGAGAATATAATAACGGAGAGCATCTGCACTTTTAATATTGGAGTGTGAAATAAAATGATGCAATTCTGTATAACTTTGTCCTTCTGATGCTAACCTTTACACATTGGTGGCCTCAATATCTTAAACTGGCCATCACATATGTGACAACACCTTATCATGTGACTGTGTACCATGGTCATGTTACAAAATCTCACTGCAAGAGTAATTATCCGAACACTCAAATTTGAAATAAAAAAGGTCTAAAGCTAAAGCTTAATGCTTTCCGAAGATTTAGAAATCTGAATGTTAATTGCAAATATGTCTTTCAAAACGGTTTAAGATTTAGGGAGTGTAATTAGATTAAGAAGAACTCATATGTTAATCACCACGTATTTCTTTCTCATATCTGTAATGATTTCTGGCTGGGAAATAACAGAAACAATAAATTTATTTAACGATTTGACTTAATTAGATGGTGTTACAGTGACCGAATTTTCTCCGATTTGTTTAAACGGCTTAAGGCTACAATTATAGCTATGAAAAAGGAGGATATCGAAGTAAAATATGGAAATGAGTAGACGAAATATTTCTCTTTCGACATTTTGCTAATAAGTTCAACCTCAATCTAAGAATTCATCAAAGCAGCTGTTTATTTCAACTTCGCCATTCATCCAAACTAGAGTTTTCCATCGGGCTCGGCATCGACCTCCTGGAAGTCGATGAAATTTTAAAAGGTGTGTATGATGATCAAGGGGTCAATAGAGAGTCCATAGCCGAATATGCACCGGCAGCTGATCGGCATAATCAAGATCACATTGATTACAAAAACTTATTAATAAAATTTATAATTATTTTTTTATTAATATGAACCTATATCAAATAGTAAAGAAGAAACCAGAAAATAAGTATAAGGAAAAAAGAACACTAAAATTATTAACAGATTTTAAAAATCAATAATACTTTTTAACTATATCTATTTTTTAAGAAAAAATGTGCAGTATAAAAAAGTAAAACGCGAAACCACAAGAAAATACAATAAAAAAAATTTCGAAGAACACAAAACTAGAATGGAAGACAGTAAACAAGTTAGATATCTTTGAACAAGAGGATATAAAAATTAAATTAAACAATTTTATGCCAAACGTACATCTGCAATTAATCGCATAATCAAGTTCCTACTAATTATAAAAAATATATTAAAAATTTGATAGTTCATTGTTTGTTGATCTAAAGCTTTACCATATCAATAAGTCAAGTCTTATTCAGACGCTAAATTTTGGACTTTAAATGTCATCTGAAAGAAATATCACCAAATAAAAGTTGTTACCGGACCAACATATTGATATTTATTTACCTCTTCGTATCTAGCAGAAGTAGGCTTTGATCGAGTCAACAGGTGACAGGTGACAGCAGATTCGGACACCATGGAGGCTTGCATAGACTGATCGAGTCAACAGCTTAACTACAGAAATTTTTTAACGAGGAGATTTAAGTAAAGCAGTTTTATGATAAATATTAAAAGACTTGCATCTCGACATCAAACGCAATCACATTTATTTAAAATCGAACTTTTGTGCAATCAGAATCTATGATTTGAAACTTGTTTATATTTGTCGAATTAAAAATATAGTAAAACATTAGTCTGTTAAATCCTCTTTTTTCAAAATTTTTATTTATATTCTTAATCTAATTTTTATCTTCAAGTTATTTATGCCCAATTATTTGTATTATGATTATGTTGTACGCTATAGAGGAAACAGCAAAGGGTCCATGCAGAAACCCATTCTCTTATCAGAGGTCGAGGCATGAAAAGGGTTAGGGAGTCTTTAGTCTAAATTAAATCCACAGGAGTGCTTCCTTTCATTTCCAGGTTGCTGCGGTTATTGCGTAAATTCTTCTTAAAAATGATGTTGCCAGTTACTTATAACACAATCCTTATTAACAGAAATAATGCCAGCGCGAAGTCACCTAAAATAACTGAAAAATTGCAGACATTTCAAGGTAAATAATTAAAGGCATGAAATGTTTAGTCAGTTTATATAACGTACCCACTTTCCATAGCTTAATGATTTTAAGCTTTTGTAAAACTACCCGCTTATGCGGCAAGCCTCCTAAAGTAGTTATTATAAAAATATATATATGTAAGGATTTTAATGAATCCACCTAATGTAATTTCACATGCTCATCTAGTAATTAATAGTTATTAACATAAATCTGAATGTATTGTTTAGTTTATTAATCAATAACAATAAATTTGAAAGAAAAATTAAATATCTTACGTTTCGCCAAATGGTAGCCAACTGAGGAATGGAAGATAAAATGTTTTACATTGGATAGGAGCAAGAGATTCAAATCGCTGAGATCTTTCATTGAATTTGAAAGACAAATAACCTTACAATTTCACAAGCGGAAACACATTACTATATAACATCTGTCTACAGGTACTGCGAGTACCATAGCAAGCCACTGAATAAAGTGCCCATTAAAACAAATGATACGCTATTCTTCTGTTTATGCACACTGCGTGGGCAATGTTTTAAGACTAAGTTCATAAAAAATAGAAATTTGAAGAATACAATATTTTCTCTTCTGAGGCTTCAGTGCATAATCCTTGTCAAAGAATACAACACTTGGCAAATTCATACAGGTGCTTGTTTCTTAATGGAAGTAATCTTTCGGAATAAGATTCAGCTTACTGTTTTTTGAATCTCTTCAATACTATAGAAATAATGTCTTTAGAAATGAGACTTTACTTTAAGGAAGGGAAAGAATTCAGCAAGTTCCAAATCTGGTGAATAAGATGGGTAGCTGGAGTCGTTCTACGTTTCTTTGCTACAAACTACTTGAGGATAACGGAACTATGTGACAGTGCATTGTCACGGAAGAGAAATTGTCATTTGATAAACATTTTTCAAACCTTGCGTGATAAATTATTATAGAAATGTGTTCCCAACGTCTTTATAAAGTATGGACATCACCACTGTTCTCCATCGAAACATTCTTTATGAATTATTCTTTTCCACTCTAAAAACATTCATCAGTATCATTTTTACATTAGGTTTTTGAAATCGAAGTTTCTGTGTTAATGATAAAACTTTTTCTATCCAAGCAAATGTCTTTGGATTTGAATTTCTGGGTATCCTGTTTTTTACCAGGTATCAGCATCACATGCGAAATACCAAGTTTCAGCCCCCTTACCATTTATTTGAAAAAATATGAGGAATTACGGCTGCCAGTTGGTTCAAATTATGACGCGTAGAATTTCGGTCTTCCTTCTGTTGTACCATAAATACGGAAGGATCAAAAGAAGAACAATTTTTTTTCTCAAACTTTCCCTGATAATTTTATAAGCGCTGCCTTTACTAATGCAAAGCGCATCAGCGGTCATTAAATACGATAGGCAACGATTTTTACAACTTTTTTCGACGTGCTTTTTCTAATCTCATCATATCTAGTATCTAATTTAATTTTAAAAAAAAATTCTAACTGACTTTTTACATGATTTTAAATTTATTATTATCATTATCTTTTTTTATTTAATTAATGTACGCACATGCACTTATTTTTTCCCCAGATTTACCTCAATAAAAATACAGGTAAACTGTTAAAAGTAATTTTTTGTTAATTGTAAGAGAAAAAGAGAAAGGAGAAAAATAAAGGGGAAAAGCAAAAAGAAAATTCTAACCGAATTTTTTTACTTGATTTTTATAATTAATCTTGTTTGTTTATTCATTTAACATAACCAAATGCACTTATTCTCCAGATTTAAATGCCTAAAAATATCGGGGAATTATTATTAGTAATTTTCTGTTCATTAAAATATACATTGTGTTTTATAATTCTTATCAGATTTACTATGATATCTGGATAACGGGTTCCGTTCTTGCGAATTTTAAAATCTGTTAGCAACGGAGTTTATAGATCAGTTTTCTTCGTTCATGAGTTTTTGTGGTATATTGTTATTTTTTCTTGATGATTTGATTTTATCGAAAGTAGAGTTAACATGTTCTATAGCGCATGTTTGCATATTTTTAAAACGGTTTCGATAAAGAATTAGAAAAAAGCAAATATTTTAGAATAAACAATTCTGGGAATAGTTTATTATTTGAAATGAGAAATATCGTCTGCTTCTTTTAAATTTATTCATCTTTCAAAATGCCGCATATTAACAAGCTGTGGATTGAAGGATAAGTTTTTGTGGTTTCCGCACATAAATATTCCTATTTCATAGTTCAAACACTTGTGAAATGCATAGTGTTAAAATTTCCAAGTGCAAAATAAGCAACATTATTAACTGGAAAGGTAAAAACCATTAGTCATTACATCTACATGGAAAGAAGTCTACAAACGAATGCCGGAAAATGCTTCTAAATTTAAATTAAATTTCAACATTTGATAGTTAAATATATCTGTAGAAACAATAAACAAAATGATAAACCAAAATTTACAACTTAAAAAATCTGAAAAACACAATGTTCAGCAGCTTTTCCAAGACATTTAACTCAACGCAAAACAGTATGTAGAATCCTGTATGAAAACTAGAAATACATTATGACCCTTGATGAAACAAGGGTTTACCTAAATGACAGCTATAAAAAAGATCTCTTTATAATTAATTTTATAAACGAAGAGAAAAAAAATATACAAACTTGGTGCCGTCAATGCAAACAAAGTTTCAGTAAGAGGTTTATGAACTATCGCAGGATTCTCTTACAATGAAAAATTATAAATAAGAATAATGGAGAAATATGTTAAAACCAACTCAGTGTAGTGTCGAGAGAAGTTTACCGTCCGATATTTATAGAAGAAATTTCGTTTCTTATATCTTAATGACTTTCAAAGATGTGATATTTCATCAAGATAAAGCAACAAGTCAGACTTCGAAAACTACCACTGCATTCTCTGAATAAAAGGAAGACTGATACAGGTAATGCATACATATATATTTTGAATTCGTATTCTTGCAAAGACCCCTGACATTTCACCTATACGCTATTGTGCCTCTTAAAAAGAGCTCTTTCTAAGCGCAAATCTTCCACGATTAAAGGATTCTGTAAAGAAGTAGAAGAGGAATGGAAATCAATATTTCTGGAAATTTTACTGGATGCCGTTCTGTGATGGAAATCACGATGTAGACTCAAGAGTCCAGCAAGAAGACAGATCAAACATTTAAAAAAGTACGCTTTACATTTTAAACATTGGTTCTAAAATCGTTCTAAAAATGTGTAAACATACTTTATAATTTAAATTCAAACTTTTTAAAAGTTGTATGCAACCGTCGCCAGCAAAGGAAGAGAAAAGGTTTGTACAGATTACACTGATGTGTGGTATTTACCGAATCGCCGAAAAAAAAAATCAATTTACCAGTAAAAATATTAAATTAATTTTTGGCATTTTATCGACAGACAGATAAATAAATATCCTAAAGGCTAATTGGACGCCCAGATGGTATAGCGATTTGGGGAGCCTACTGCGATACTGGAGGATTCAGGTTCAAATCCCGCAGAAGGCATGGTTGTAATTGTCCGTCTCTTCATATGAGGCAGCAGTGGCCGCCTATTAGGTGCCTTACAATAAAATGGCCACCATTTCTGGCTTTAGGAGTGGCCATTGCTGAATAGGCGAGTACCCGCCATTGGATTAAAAAGAAAAAAAAAGAAAAACAGCTAATAGAAAAGCCATTCTTCTGCAGCTTTGATGCTTTGTCTAATCTGATGTATCCCATGATTCGAAAAAAGGGTGATACGAAAAAAAATAAAACAGACACAACAGAATCTGAAATAAAAACATTTCATTGTTCTCTTCTTACGAAAAGGTATTAGCCATTGAGTTTTTCAGCTGTGTTTCGTCAGTGCATTCAGTAGGTATGAGGAAAGGTCAACGTGTCTTTAAGAAAAACGTTAATATTTGCAAATCCTCCGAAGGTAAAAGCTTTGTTAAAAGCGAAATATTTGTCTTTCACTGGAATATTGCTCCGCAGCATAGATAGGAGACGTGTTTGAACAGGAGGAAGCTGTAGATGTTACGCTTTCCTGTACCAGTTTTGCAAGGTGAATGAGTCCACAAATGGACTTCGAATATTACTATAGTTAACATCTGATTAGCGCTAGTTTGGTTCTGATACGATATATTGTTCCAGGTGACAATATTTGAGCAGATAAAGACAATAATTTCATTTCTAGACTATAGAAATATTTTTTCTTATAAAAATTAATTTATAATGTAGTATTCAGGTTTTGTTATTTAGAGCAGTGGTCTCAAACTCTAATTGCATGGGGGTCGAATGCTTGATGTGATGGATCAAAATCCTGTTTAAACAAAATTAAAAAATATCTTAAAAGGAAAAAAAAACGTAAATTAATAAATAAATAAAATAAATTTCTAAATTTCGCTTACTGAATATTATTTATCAAAACGTACATAAACAATAATAATATCCCAAAGAAAAAAATTCAAATTTTTATTAATTTTCTATCTCAATTCTAAGGTTTGGTGAAAGAAATACAAGAAATTTCTATTGATTCCATTTTGCAATTCAAACGCATTGACAGCTAAATGTCAAATTTTAGACTCATATTTTTTTCAAGCAGTTCCAATATGTCCAGTTAACAACTAAATAACTTACTTTTAACCTTAACCAGAAAAACGGAAATTCCAGAAAACTGAAATGTCACCAGCTGTCGGCTGGGGAACTAAATTTATTAACTGTATTAACGTGGGAAATTCTCTCACATGACTCTAGTCACGTGACCTTGTAGAGACATTAGTTTATTTTGAAAGCAGAAGATGTGAAAAATGAGCAATGTCCTCGCCAGGAGTCGAACCTCGGACCTCTCGAATTCGCGCCAAACGTGCTGACCACTAGCCCGCGAAAGCATGCTAAGAAGATGGGAGAAATGCCTTATATACTCCCTCTTTTAAAGGATGACTGGAGATTAGGGGGCCCAATCGCCAAATCCTGGTGGGGGATAATCATCATCCACCACCGTTTTTTGGTTCCGGCGCTCCTGTAGAGACATTAGTTATTTTTTGAAAGCAGAAAAGATGAAAAATGAGCAATGCCTTCTCCGGTACTTGAACCTGAACTTTTCGAAAACGCGCCGAGTGTGCTATCGTTGCAGCACGAAGGCATGCAGAAAGGAGGAGGGAAAAACCTTAAATATCAACGGTGGAGAAACTTCGATTCTTTGTCAAGGCCAAATCTGTCGTATCTCGCGCGGAATTCACTCTAATAAATAAGTAAAGTTTTTACAAAGGATTGAAGTATTTTTACCAGTCTAAAAGATAAACAGCAAACGGAAAACTGATCATACCTCAAAAAGTATTCAAGCAAATTGAGCGGAACACGGTGATAATATTTATTACACCTCTTGTAACTTAAGAAGTGCAAAAAAAAAAAACTATACATAATGCTTACATTTTGTGATATCAACAGGAGCATAAAATCTTTTAAACTGGAACATACAAATTAAACTTTAAAAAAAATTCTCAATTGTGAGCATGATCATCGCGAACAGCAGTCCAAGCCTGAAAGCTCTATCTCAAGTTGTTCAAGATTTTTGTCAATGAGTTGCAGGGTAGCAATGCTTTTTGATCACGTAATGCAGTGCTGAGCATCTCTAGGGTTGGAGGAGGGGGCTGTAGCCCAGCAACACGTCTGCCGTAGGCGTCCCACACATGCTGAACAAGGTTGAAAGAGCGTGCTGGCCATTTCATTTGGACTGTAATCTCTTCTTCAAGAAATTGGTACACCAGGAGAGCAGTGTTAGGGCAGGTATTATCTGCTTGCAAAATTAAGGTATCACAAATTGCGGTGGTATGTGCTGTCTCTACACTTCTGAGCAATGACAGTCTCATGTGGCAGCACATACAGCTCTGTGCGGCCACCTAAAGCTATTCCTCTCCATACAGGAACACTACCTCTGGCACAGGATCCTTTTCACGTATGTTGGATGTAAGATATCGAGTGTTTACTTCTCTCCATACGTAAACATGTCGAGAGTGAACAGAGTAGACCTCCACTGATTTTCCAGTTCAGTTTATATAACTACTTGCCCAATTCAAAGGCTCCCTCCAATGGCGGGAGCTAAGCGAAACGCACATTGCTTGCCGTCTAACATATGGACCTCTGCGTATTGTCGTGGCTGATACTGTTTCTACTGTAGTAGAAATAAGTGCCTATCTAAGCTGAGATGGATTGACAATCATTTTGCAATGTGCACTAAGTCGCAAATACGGGTCATCCGCAGAAGTGGTAACTCTTGGCCTACTTTCAATAGGTCTTCGAGAGGCTGAATTCAGTAAATAAAAGTTACTTCCACAACCGGCTTACCACGGAACAGTCGATATTTTAGCTATCTTGCAACTTCTGACTGACGGTCTAATCGGCCTATGGCTCTACGAAATTGCATAAACCCGACGCAGATCGAATTAGCGAGGCTCGAATTATATGCTAAACCCGACATGTAGTTCGAGCCTTGATCACAGCGAAATGTTTCATGTTTTAAGGCAGATATTAATAATACGCAGAAATTGTCAAGTTCATAACTTACAACTGAGACTTTTCATTAACATTATAAACTATTGATCAACTGGTATTCTTGCCTCATGCAATTTGTGTAGGGCTTGTTTCTTCGTTTTTTTACCTTATTACTGCGTATAGCCTATAACATAGCCATTAAGTTTTTTTAAATAATTTTTATTTTTTAGACGACGATCAAAATATAAAAAAGGGGTTGAATTAAATCCTTTAAATTTCCTTAAAAATATGTTCCATTATTGTGCGAAACTTAGGAAAGAAGATAAAATGAGACTAAACTTCTTTAGAATAAGCCAGCTTTAAATAAAAAACTTGAAATTTTTAATAAAACTAAAGAACTTTAAACTTGAATGTACAGCAAAATGTAGCCCGTAATAATAATGCCTAAAGCTTAAGAATAATTTGCGCCAAAATAAATGCTGAAGAACCGAGCATTTCCAACTGATCCGAGAGGCATTGAGTAGCTCTTTCTCGTTGCGGCAGGACAAGAGGGAAAACGTTTTCCCTTTGGCCTTCTAAAATGCATTATTTCGTTAATGAAGCTTGCATGCAAAAGTCGAAAATTGGCAGGACAGTGCTCAATTCATTTTGTTTTAAATGTATAATTTTCGATTCAGTGCAAACTTTAAAGAATTAATAAGGATTTTACTGTAGAAGTGAGTTAAAAAAATAATAATTTCTTTTTTTCCCAGTTTCAAATTTATAGGCATGAGCCGCATGAATCGGATGCCCTCAAACGATGCCCTTGGTCCAAACAATACATATTAGCCATAAATTAAAAAGTTAACCATACAGACGCATTTATAAATAGTGTTTTCAACATTATCTCGAGTTGATCTGAATTCTTTTATACGCTATATCATTTTCTATTTGTATGCAGAATAAAATTTATTCTCATGCGTTTTGTTGGGAACGGTAATGGTTAAAGTCAGTACCGGTAGATGATGGCTTGTTGTAATGTATTTAAAACATCAGTTAGATTTTTACTGCCTAAGTTCACGAAGTAAGTTAAGTTAACTACCTAAGTTAACTTTTAAAAAATGTTTAAAAATGATTTAGCAAATTTATAAAATATTTAACATGTAAAAAAATATATAATTTCTGGTCAATTTTTACTTTCTTCTTATTTAATTTTGTAATCGTTCAGATTGTGACTGACTTAATGGTAACTTTATATTAACTAAAAAATTTATAAATTTGAATGAAAAGAATTATAATTTGTTTCGCAAGTGTGTTTTGATAGTACGGTCTGTTTTAAAAGGTATTTAAGTCTACTCGCAACCAAAACTAATAAAATAATTAATAAAAAAGAGACATCTAACACATTTTTTGCTACGCCTGATGAGTTTCTAATAATTTTTTTTGTGTGTTACTCGTTATTATAGTTTCCGTAAATGTTTTGGAGGAAACCGTACCAGTAAAATACCCATAAAGTTGTTTTAGTTGGCAAATTTAACAAACTACTGAAAATTGAAGAAACTAGGAAATTTTCAATCCACACTCATCATCTAATCTGCTCTAAATTTAAGGGTGAGGAAAAAAATGACTGTTTTCTCTTATGAGCTTACTTCATGTAATAACAGCTTCACATTATAAAAGGAAAGTAAAAAATTCGGAGAAATGTACCGTCCATTATTTTATTTCTTTTTTAGCCCAAAGGTACAATTTTCACAGAAGGGCTACCAATTTCCTTTTGGCATTTTGTCGTCCACTATAAAACGGCGTTTCGTTTTTGAGATTGTTGGCACCAAATATTAGAGCCCTGCATTCCATTCAAAAAAATGGAATAATGTAGTATCTGCATGCAAGTATGTATGTTTCTCGCACTGAGAAAAAACAACGGTACCTAGAGACATCAAATTTAAAATAACATAGCTTTCCTATGGACATTTGGAAGCCCAAATTTGGAATCTGGAATTTGTTTTATCATCTATTTCATATTCTGTTAAACTTTAGCGAATTTTTGATTAACAAACTCAACGATTTCAAAGTGAGCAATGGCAACACTTTACGAGAAACATTTTTATCTCCGGCACGCGATACTGTGTATCGGGAATTCTAAAGATATGCTCTTTTAAATATTTTGTGATATTGCTGTTTTATGGTTTAATTGCGAAGAATATGATATTTAATAAATAAAGGTAAAACACACAACGTTAAAAAAGCCTCTTTGGGCCTAATATCAAACCTGACAGCTTTCGGACTTTTTTTCCTTTCTTTTTTTTTTTTCTGGTATCCTATTGATTCATAACCTCTCTCTTTTCTTCTTCTTTAACTTTGTCTCGAACACTGCGAATTTCATTTTACCAACGCAACAATAGTGACTATGGACAGCAATGAATTACCAGTCCTCCCCTCCCTCAATCTAGTTCGTATCTAAAGCGTCATTATCGTTTATTTAAATATATAAACAATTTTCACTTGCGGAAGAGATTAATCAGTTTTACAGGTTAGTCATTTTCAAGGTCATATTTATATTCATCTAACAGACATTTCAAGGTAAACGTAGTTTTCCCTTTTTTGAATGCGAATAATGGAAATTTTCATTATGTTTGACGTCATTGTTTATAGTTTTTTTTAGTCAGTTGTATAGCGAGCTTCTATTTAACAACTGATTTTTTTCCTTCTTAGTCTCCGCGATGAGAAAGTTTAAATTTTAAATGCTGCTTGATCAATAAAACTTTCGCAACTGTGAATGTCAAATCTCTTCGCAGAATTTGTTGTATAGGCTGGTTTTGCGAGTGCTTCTGCCCTTCTTTCCAGAGTGCAATCAGAAGGGCGTTAACACCCAAAAGATTAAAGGAAATTCTACAATTTTGACGTCATAATGATTCATACTGAATCGTGAATGGAAGAAATAAATTGTCTGAAGTGTTTTGTTACAGTTCTTAAGATGTAATCAATTTAAAAAGTTCCAAATTGCTAATAAATTCACAAAATGAATAGAATAAAAGTTAAATCTACTCGTTTTCAATTAACTTCTGTTTAGAGCTGCTTGCTACCGAAATATAGGCATAAATAATTCATTAAAAGCTATTGTAATGAGATTTAGATACTCAAAAATCAACCATTCATTTCTCGATATTCCCATCTGCCAACATTAAAAATATTATCTAAGTTAATTATTTATACACCAGTAGAAGTGCAAGGCTACGAAATGATCCACCTGCGTAGAATTAAGTGATCGCAATTCACGAGGCAGGTGCGAAACAAATCTTTAGAATAGTGTTCTTGAAAATTCGGCAAAAAAAAGAGAAATGCTTCACCCCCCGTCGCGCAAATTATGGAAGGCCTTCGTGAGAGCATTTAACCAATAATGGAGTACATAACCCTTAACAGTGTTCCCGTATGTATTCAGCAGTCATAGAATACATAAAATGTATAGTTATCCACGCAACGGCATGTAGAACGTGTCACTGCGGTTATTACAGTCACTGCGGTTATTACAGTACGGTATGATTGTCTAGTTATATGCAAATTTTATTAAAAAAAACTAAAATATTGTTACTTATTATTTGCATCGGTGTTTATTTGCAAAGAAATAATAAATATTTATAATTAAATATTTTAGTGCAATTAATTAATTATTATATTATACACTACTTAAATATAATTGTATAACATAAAATAAATTACATGTGTGCACATACAATATATGCACATATAAAAAGAATTACGGAATATATAGGAAAAAGACATTATGTTACCATTAATGACAAGACACCTATAGGAATATGTTTGATTAGAGCTAGTATCGTAGCTCCAGTCAAGCTTTTTTATGATGGTATAGTTACTCGTTAACTTTTTCACGTGCGCTATAGAGATTAAGTTTTACTTCTTAGTGCAAAGTACAGGAAGGATTGTAGTCGCGAAAGATTTCGGATATATTTCAAAGGAAATATCCATTTTGACCGCTCCCGAATCCATTTAGACGATTTTTTCCGTGACGTCTGTACATGCGGACAGAATAAAGGACTCTTTTTTACAAACGTACTGCAAAATAGATTTGAAATGGTTTCAAAATGGATTTTTTCGTAACATCTGTACGTGCGTATTAATATCTAGTTGTACATCTCTTCTTTGATTGCAATCGGCAGTACCAAAAATACGTATGTATATTTACTTACTGCCCTTACACGTCTTAAAAACTCTTCTCTGGCCCTTATTTTCGCAATCGTTGCTCGTAGTCATATATACTTTCAATTGGAGAAGTGTTTTAAATAATAAAAATATTTCTGTTTTGGCAGTGTCAAATTAAAAAAAAAAAAGCTTTCGCGAAATAACGAAATCTGACTTCGAATGTGGTCTCCCGGTTCCTGTACTTATATTTGGGAAAGTTTTATACTTGTTATGAAAAAATAATAAAATTATTGGAAGCTTGACTCCCTTGCGATAAAAATTGACAAAACTCTGACTTGATTACGGATCGAAGGAAGCAACAATTCTCTGATAATACTTTGGCTTCCCTGGTCGGTATTGGCATCTTAAAACTCTATCAGGTTTCAGTTTCACAATTATATTTACTTCTAGCACGTGGTGACTGGAATTTTCCATAAATCTCACGGATTTAATAATTGAATCAATAGCCACCGAAAATCATATTCCTTCCAGTTTCTTACAGCTCTGTTCATAAGTCCGTTTCGATAACTGTGAAAGTATACATTTATACTGAAAATATGAGATATCTGTATAGGACTGATTCTTAGGTATTCTTTTATATCCTGATAAACATTATTATTCTTGCGTGCGTACGAGTTCGCAATAGATTGAATGCACACAGGTCCGATAAAAGGTCAATAATTTTTTTTATCAAAAGAAACACCTCAGACTTCTGAAACTTTCAACAGAAATATTCGTACAGGTGTTCCCAGTATCACAAAGTACAATCAGTAGTCACATTTCAGACTACTAAGAACGTTAAACACAATGTGATGCAAAGCGCATCTAAACAGCGAAGATATCTCTGTTCTGAGAACTCACGCTAAACTAACAGCTAACAACAACAACTACTTCGAGCAGATGCTCTCTCCAATGTTATTTAATTTTCACCCAGCCACTGAGATATTTCTAGTACTTTCTGCTTCTCGAACTTACTGGAAGGCAGAGCGAGTACGTTTACAAAGCATCTAAAATCAATTACAGGTATTCAATTGCAATTACCTATTACTGTGATTCAGGGACCGAACCAAAATGTCGCCAAATATTCGCCACGAATAGAGATTTTTGGCGATTTCTCGCCAAATTAGTCGCTATTGCCAGCTTTGCAAAATCTCGCCAAAATAGAGAGATAGTCATTTGCTCAATGTTAAACAGACTTACCCCTGAATGCTTACTTTTTCTGCAGGCTTCTCTTTTTTAGATTTTCATGTTACATTACACAATAGAAATACAAGAATTGCACTAAAATTACCTATCTGATTCGTAGCAATATTCGTAACAATATAAATCAATTATCTTATTATTATGTTTCTTACGCACGGAACGTTTTGAAGTTAGACGTTAAAATGCAGAAATAAAAACACACTGATCCTAACTACAGACTCGTTTTAAACTGCTAAGTAATTAACTCCAATTCAAAAATAAACCTTTTTATTGAGGTTTCAACCTAGCGGTTACACAACCTATATAATTACAGAACACAAAATCTGCAGCTTTGGGGAGTAACAGAAGCAAAACTTAAAGTAAAGTGGACTGGCGATGGTTCTTTGCGTTATAACTTAGGCTTTACTGTGAAATCAGATGGATGACACTTGAAGGCAACTGCTGTCGTAAATTCAACACATAATTTTATTCCTTGATAAATTATTCTTTGGATACATAATCATCTTTATACATCATTATTATGGGTGCGATATGCACTCTATAATTTTATTGAGCTTATTACATCTTTAGATAATGAACGAGACAGCGGAGAGATAAACAGCATATCTTAGCAAGAGCAAAAGCAAACCAAGAAAGGCACATGTTGACAGCAGCAAAGCAATTTGGGAAGAGGGGAGAGAAGTAAGTGAAAAATGAGATAGTAAAAAGTTTCTTTAATCTAATTGGTGGAAAATTTTCCCTAATACTACGCTTACATAAGATAGTATGGTATGGATTAATTTGGAAAGACGCAGTACACTAAATTATTATAAATAATTTCTACTGTTAGAATAGAAAGGGTAGATATACAAATTAAAATGGAGAATTACGTGGTTATTGCTAATTTAAGTTATAATTTTGAGTTACATATTTTATATCTCTCTTTCACACATACACATGTATATATATCGAGCAATGTATCGAGAGAAGTATCCGAAGAAGTATCAAACCCCTAAAGAAGATGCATCGGATGATGTAAATTTTTCTTGCATTTAATTTTCAGTTTTTGCCTTTGTTATTTTTGAATTTCAAAACTCGACTTATTTTCTAATTTTTCCCAATGACTTATTGCTTTTGCGGAATAATTTATTTAATCATCACCAACGCTTTATTTTAAGTTGAATTTGTTTTGAATTTAAATAATTTTTGTTGCAATTATAGATGTTGCCACTGTTGCACATAAGTTAATGCAGCTTACAGCGCATAGTTAGGCTCTGGTTTAGAACGTTTTCCTTCTTTTTTTATTTCTCCTAGTACTTTGTATATATATATATATCAGTGAAGACATAAACTAAGAAATTTAGAACCAATGTTTCACAAAGACCAAAAATTTAAATTCCTAATAAATTTCAAATAATCGTATAAATGCAAAAAAGAAATTAATAAATGTTTAAACCAAAACACTTCAAACAAGCAATACCCCAATTAAAAAAATCAATGAAGTTTAAAGAAAAAAATAACATAATAGAAGAGGAATTCAATCAACTTCAATGCCCTTCTTCAGGAGAAAGGACATTGAAATCTCTCTTCCACAAAAAGCCTTGCTTTTCTGTACCCAGAATTAGCCGATGAACTATTTCAATGTATTTTGATTATAATAGCTCACCCAAAAATTCTGGCCCTTTCCCAAAGCAAGGGAAAAACAATGTTAATTCTAATTAATTTTTTTACCTTTAAATAAAGAGAACTTATTCGAAGAATTGAAAACATAAGTAAAATAATAAAATACTTTAGTAAAAATTCAAATTCAAATTTTATTTTTAAACAAAGAAACTATAATCCAAAGAAATGAAAACATAAGTAAAATTATAAAACTTTAATGAAAAGACATGAATAAAAACTCAAAAGAAGTAATTAAAAACTTCAAGCACTTTCAATTAGAACACAATCGAAACTATGCAAAAGATCATCACAGTAGTGATGTTTAAGTTTGTCAGTTTGGCTTCAATGGCGAAACTAAAATACAGTGGCGAGAAAGAATTCCCTCAGAAGGCTGAAAATTGGAACAAAAGGTAAAATTTTGAAACCAAAAGAAAAACTTTTTAAAACTTCTATTAAAATTTTAACTTGAAATAGAAATTTGAATAAGAAAAATATTACTTTACTAATTAAAATGAAATTTAAGTAAATTCTGACCTTTTTAAAACAAAAAGGGAATAAAGAATGAGATTCAGAGTAAAGCTTTAATTAAATTTTAGAATTAATTGTACTTTAAAATTAGTAGACTCAATAAGGGTGCTCAAAAAGTGGTCAAACATTTTTTATAAATTGTTTTGTAGAAATGAGTAAAAAAATCCTAAAAATTGAATTTTACATTTTTTGACTTTTCTTTATTTAAAAATTACAGAAAAATACACAAGAAAGCTTAAAAAAGAAAAAAAGGACTTATTGTTATAAAAGTATAACGTCTTCACGTCATGGGCTTATCATGACAAGTCTGAATATAGGAGGCCCTTGTTTTAATAATAGAATAGTAATTAAGAGGGAAAAAATGAAAATAATAAAAAGAAATAAAAAACCAATAAACCTTTTAAAACATCCTTCTTTATCCTTCTCTTTTGGAGCTTTCAGGTAAAAAATTCATACTTTTAAAAAGTATTATAGGGTGAAGACTACTCCAGATATTTTAAAAGACTATTAGTGAATTTTATAGCAATTTCATTTTCTTTTAAAATTTTGGAGAGAATTAGAATTTCTTCTTTTTGTGTTTCTACTTCGGTGCAAACATTTTTAATTCTCCTAATTTGGTTAATAATAGTGTTTGCAATAACTTTTTTAGATAGGTTAGTGTTCCAATTTATAAGTTTAATAGTAGAAAAATTAAATTCTTTTCTTTTATCAAAAGTTTAATTTCTTTAAGATTATTAATACTTAGATCAAGTTAGATCAAGATAAACTATTTCTGTTTGGTTTTTATTGGTCTTATTAAGTTTTAGACAGCTTGGGTAGAGGTTGCTATTTTCTATGGGATTATAATTGTTGAAAGTAATAGTGTTATCAATATATCTATAAGTGTGTTCAAATTTACTGAAATCGTTTTCCGAAAGGCTTTTCAGGAATTTGACTCTTTAGAAAATAGAAACAAGTTACAAAGATGAGTTGAATATGAACTTCCTATTGAAATTCCTTGTGTTTGTAGGCAAAAACATTTTGTACGTTTAAAATAGTTAATGTATAGCGAAAAATATAGAAATTCTTTCCATTTTTGCAAATCCAGAATATTAAGTATTTCAGGAAAAAAAATTATCATTTCTAAAAGACTTTCGTAGATTTCCTTGAGTGGTAGAGACGTGTAAAAGTTTTCAAAGTATATATATGTGAGATTTCAGAAAGTACGATAGCTGGTTTAAAAACTAATTGGCGATCTTAAAATTAACATTCTAAATTCGGTGATCTTCCCCTAAATTCATTTGTTCTCCCGAATTTGAGATTTTTCTACGTTGTAACGCTGCTTGAAAAGTGCAAATCAAAACTAATACTAACCAATCATAGCTTGTCTCTAGAATCGCACCTACTCTGGTATAAATACTCTCGTGAGCTAATTACGTCAACACTAATATCACGAAAATTAATTCAAGTATTAACACTGCCCTCCTTTATGCAACTAAATTTGAAGATTACTAGAAACCTAAATTACCTAACCATATTAGAGAAAAATTAAAGACAAAAATAGAACCCCTAAACTATGGAGATGCTCGGCCGATCCAAGAATAAAAATACTATTGAACAGAAAAGTTAGAGAAATCAAAGACCTGCTAAACAACTACAGGACTGAAAAATGGGAGCTATTACTTGATTCCATGGACTATGACCACACGACTATTTGGAAAATTGCTAAAAATTTCAGTAAACCTTACAACAACATTGGGCCCATTGAAACTCAAAGTGGAATTTTATCTTCAGAAAAGGACATGGCCGAAGCTCTTGCTGACCACCTAGAGAATACCTTTACCACCCACAACTCTAGCAATCCAGATACGGAAGAAAAAGTTATGAATTTTAATATCCACCTAAACGACAGAAAGGAGCAGACCATCTGAATCCCACCTCACCTAACGAAATTAGCAAAATTATTCAGAAGTTGAAATCTAGGAAAGCACCCGGATACGATGGTATCTCAAACAAAACATTGAAAGAATTACCAAAACAGTATATAGTGCTCATAGCAAATATTATAAATGCCTGCTTAAGAATGAATTATTTTCCAGGGCAGTGGAAACACGCCAACGTGATCACCTTCGTTAAACCGGGAAAAAACCTAAAAAATCTAAACTCTTACAGACCCATAAGCCTGCTTTTTAGCCTAGGAAAAACTTTTTGAAAGAGTTATTCAAAGTAGACTAATCACTTCCCTGGAAACTAACGAAATCAATAAACCAGAGCAATTCGACTTCAGAAAAGGCCACAGCACAGTGCTACAACTTTTAAATGCAACAGAATACCTGGCAGAAGCATTTCTCAAGAAAAATACAATAGCAAGCTGTTTCTTAGATCTTGAAAAGGCATTCGACAACATGAGGGGTTACTCTACAAGCTATACCTTACCCGTTTGCCTATAAATTTCATCAAGCTGATTAAAAACTACTTAAAAAATAGAACTTTCCAAGTCAAAATAAATAGCACTTTCTCTTCAAAGAAAAGAATACATAGCGGTGTAGCACAAGGAAGTGTGCTCGGACCTTTCCTATTTAATATATATACGAATGATATGCCCATCCCTATCGGAAGTAAAATAAAAAAAATTTGCAGATGACAAGGCTATTTTTACCAAATCTTTAAAGCAGCAAATGGCAGATGAAAAATTAGAAATAGCGGTAAATCAAATTACCCACAATCTAAACTCATGGAAATTGAAAATCAATCCTACCAAATGCCAAGTATTACTATTCAGAAGGCATCGAAGACACACCCCAGTATAAGTCAACATTAAAATAAACGATCATACGGTTTCCATTGTGAACAGCGTGAAATATCTAGGTATCCATTTTGATTCACAGTTTTTATTCAAAAATCATGTAGAACATACTCTAAGAAAAGCAATTGCTGCAAAAATCGCCATTCGAGCATTAATAAATAAAAAATCCAAGCTAAGCATCAATTTGAAAAGAAGATTATATTTACAACTAATAAGACCAATTTTAATGTATGCAGTGCCAGTCTGGGCAACCGTGTTCAAAACACACCGCAAGAAAATCCAAATTTTCCAAAATAAATGTTTAAGAGAAATAGTAGACGCCCCGTGGTTCGTCCGCAATTTAAAACTACATAAAGACCTCAAGATTAGACCAATTGATGATGCAATACTCACCACCAGCCAAAATTTCTATACCCGAATTGAAAACTCTGAATACCAACAAATCAAGAATTTAATCAACTACGACACAAACATTGAAATAGCGGCCAAACAATTGCGCAGTATTTTCCATAATTCACGATGGTGAATTTGTAAATATGTATATCACCATTA
Source organism: Stegodyphus mimosarum (assembly GCA_000611955.2). NCBI lineage: Eukaryota > Metazoa > Arthropoda > Arachnida > Araneae > Eresidae > Stegodyphus > Stegodyphus mimosarum. The sequence continues at coordinate 52,208 of KK112040.1, read as the reverse complement.
AGGACTTTGTTTTCTAACGAAAAGAACTTAATCTTGTACCGAGATTTGGCAAAGCTCAGTGGATTTCAATTTGTGTATTTAGTGTTTGTGTTACAATTTCCTGTGTCAACTATCTAAGATAGGACTTAGTTTTAGTCTTTTTTGAACTTTACTAAGAAAGGATTTAGTGTTTTAATTAATATGATTGAAAGACTGACTAACTTTAAGCAGCAAACTGCAAGGACAATACTATAATGTGACTTCACCATGTGACATTAGTGTCCAATAGTGAAGCAGCAGCCAAAAGTTTCCCCTGAAGAGAAACAAAAATTCCAAAAACGAAATATGAAGTATAGCCCTCATATGTGCCTAAAAATATGAAATATCAGTGTTATACAGATCAATTAGATGCTTAATTCACGTACTTAATGTACATGTATCAGCTTCGCCATGGACGGCGCGGCTGTTATCGCCCTAATTTTAAATATACCAACGCCTAAGGATAGAAATTACTAAACGTAGCAGTAAAAGCAGTTATCTGCTATATGCTGTAGAAACCAGGAAAAGATTCGAGATTTACGTCAACCTTCTTCTGCTAGCTTCCACCTTGCTTAACTCCTCTCTTTGCTTCCCCGTTTTAAGGGCTTGTCTCTTAATTTTAAGCATCAACGCAAACAGCAGTTTATCATCTTGCATTATGATTGAATAATAGAAATGTATCGGATTTCCTTATGATTGGATAACATTTATGGAGATGATTTTATATGTGTGAAAATAAAGACTGGAAATTCTTCAAGTTTCATTTTTTTTTATCTTCATCTGTAACTCTTCACGCTCAGTTACGACGACTGCAAGCTAATTCCTCCTTCTATGCTCATCGAAATCATCGCAATATAATAAATATATATTTATAATATATACATTTAAATACGGATTATATCTGTGTTACAACGAATTAACTCTCGATTAAATTCCTTAAGCAACCGTCGTTCTGTTGCCGGCGTAAAAAAATTCTTAGAGTTTTTGGAAAAAATATGAAGAAAATATATAGCGAAGAGAGAATTTTGAGGCAGAATTCCCATAATTATTTCTTTAGTTTCGCACAGATTCGAAATCACTTGCGTGTGAAATAGTTGTCATAAAATTGGAAGTACTAGACACATTAAAAACAGTTCACTAAGTATTCAAATACTTATTCTGTCCTCTTAATATAGAATAAACAACAGAGTTATAAATCGGTAAAGCAGAAAACTTTTATTTTCATATAAAACCCGCAAATTATTGATTATGAAATCTGGTGTTGAGACGCCACAAGAATAGCACGCAATAACTTTCTCCCGCTTCCAGATTTTATGTTATCCGATAAAACACAGAATAAATTTTACTTACTGTGCCAAGTTTTCCCATCGAATGTGGTAGAAGAATGTTTTAGAAATTTTATGATATATCTGTTTCATTTTATATTTGTGCATTGATTTAATTGTAATGTGCCACAGCTGTCTTTTACATTCGCTTAGGCTGCTGATAGTTTCAGTGAATGTTTTATGTAAAATAAAAAATAAAGTAATGTTGATACCTGGCATTTTATTGGTAGGATTATATTAAAAGTTCTTAAGTAATCACGCACATTTTACTTTTAGTATCACTTTTATGTTTATGGAAATAAGCCTTTGCATGCAGAATATGAATTTTAGCACATGAGTTCTCAAACCTTCAAGAGTTCTGCAGACCATTGGAGTCTTCATGTTTCCTTGGAGATTTAAAAAGAAAATGTTGATCAGTTTTGAATAAAGATAACAAAACGTATATTCGTTTAGATTTTGGAATGTCTTGCACCAGTTTTTCTTTTCTTTGTCCATTCCTGTCGAAGTAAACGGTTGTGTGCCATTCCCAAAAGCAATCCTATTTTTGACGTTCAATCCAGAAATTGCTAAAACGTACAAAAAAGGGTTATTCTGTGTTACAGCAAGATGGGAACAAAGAAAAAGACATCAAACCGTCAAAAAAGAATTCGATCGGGCATCAACAACATTTGGCAGTATTCTCGGCAGGTTTTTGCTGTATCTTCTGTCAATGGTATTAGCCACATCGCTTTAGCTCCGACCAACGGGAAAAGAATTCTCTGGATTACCCTTTTTACGTGTGGTGTGTTAGGTTGGTTTTATCAGACCACGGCTTTACTTGAATATTATTATCGCTATCCGACTGTAGTGAAGATTGATGTCGAGAAGCCTGCTGTTATCGACTTTCCAGCTCTTACCATCTGCAATGTGAACAGGTGAGGACTTCCTTGTTGATACTAATGGCAAAAACTTGCTTTCCAGTTACATACTTCCGGGTATTACACATCTACAGCAAGTGTTTACCCATTTTTAGAAAGATTTCGAGGCCGTTTAATTAGTGCTTAAAATGTAAAGAGCATTTTTTGAATTGTTCTATTCGATCTCATAGTCTCTTTCTGAATTACCTTTGCATCTTAATTTTCATGATAGAAATGCTTTTCGTGAAATTTCCAGAGGTATTGATTTTCATTCCTCTTCCAATATTTTCCAGGGTCCCTCGATCGTGGTGAGTTTACGTTTAGGAAGAATTCTTTTCAAGTTCTTAGGCACAATAGTCCGTAGGTGAACCGACAAGGGACTTCGGAGAAATAGGTTGAAAATATATATATGCAATATGTGTGTCATTCTTCGTGTTTTCAAGGAATGCATTGGTACTTTTCCAATTGTGGCTTGTTGCTTCGTCTTGGTGAAGTTTTACTCTTTGAAAATCATTGGTATAAAGAAATGGAATTAAATATCAGCTGTAAAATTTTCTCTTGATAGTACGTTGAGTTTACTTTAAGATTTTTTTCCCATTCCTCTTATTTTTAATTTCCTATTGCAAATGAAACTTGCGACAATCATAAACTCCTTGTAGTGCATTGACGGAATTAGGTTTGGAAGATTTTTGTCATATTTTTCAATAATAAATACGCTTTTGTTATTGCAGTGTTTTAGCTAAACCCTTGTTTCATCATGGGCCACGATGTATTTCCATTGATCTGCTAAATTGTTTTCATACAGAGCTCTATTGTAAGAAATATTCTGCGCTGAGCCATATGTCTCGGCAAAAGCTAGTTTTATCATGTAGCTTTTTTAAGTGGTAATCTTAGTTTATTATTGCATTTATTGTTGCTACAGATGTAATTAAAACATTGCACTGATTTCTGCATCGGTGGATTTTCTCTTGTCACCAGATATTAAACTTTATCAACTTAGAGACAGTATGTACCTTTTTTCAGTATTCGTTTAGACTCTCATTTCCATGTAAAAAGATGTAATGCTTGACGGTTTTTTCCTTTCCGATTGACAGCATTGCTTATTTTTCGCTTAGAAATTTTAATACCCTTTCAAAACATTTTTTAATTATGGCAAAATAATATTTCTCTTCGGACAACGCAAAACCTATGCTTCAATCCACAGCTTGTTTACATGCAACTGACTGTTCGAAAGAAGAAAAAATCTGAAAGTAGCAGACGATACTTTTCGTTTGAAATAATCAGCTGTTTTATCCCAAAACACTTGCTTTCATTATCGACATCTTATTAAACATAGGTAAACGTGCTCTATAGATGTACTACGATTTCGCATACTGCCCTGATTTTGTGTGAAAATGCATGTAAATAACACGGTCACTGCTGTTGCTATGATCTGTCTCCCCAACACAAAATTAGAACTTATTCAATTCCTTAGATTATGGAGAAGAATGCTGGCTATTTGCCAGAGAGAAGGTATGATTTTATGGTAGAATTTTCAAGGGAAACTAGCTTCGTATCAAAGCTACACGTATTAGAAACCATAAAAACTTCTGCACAGCCAGCATGTTTGGCTGGATTTGAACCCAGGTTGAGCCACCAATGTTCGGATGTCTTATTGCTGGGATGCTGGTGAGTCTGTGCTTAGAAACAGCACAATGATTCTTCAAGCAGTTTTGCAAACTTCAACAAAGTTTCGGTTTGTTCGTAAATGTACTATGAACTTAGTTTTGGTAAAGAGGGAAGTGCAATTAATTATACGAACGAAAACAGTGGTTCTGGAAGGCAAATGGTTACATTATTGAAAGATTGTCCTCAGGACTTTATTATTGTGAACACAGACGCGATTATAAATAGGAAACTGTATTTTTATAATAATTATTTTTAGACAGAAAGGAAGTTCCATATCTGTTGGTTCAACATTCTAACGTAACGTAATTCTGCCGTAACGTAAATATGTTTTGATGTTCAAACTTCTTACATAAACTAATTTTACATTTTAAAATATATAAATCCTTCAAAAAATTTACCGAAAAGTTAAATTAACCTGTCAAACTTGGTTTGAATTTCATTATTTTCAAACTCAGTATAATGAGGGTTTTGAGACTTCTCTAACCCCTTTCTGTTTGTGTTATTAAATAATGAGAAATCTCTGTGTATGTATGCATGTATGCTCCTCGTATTGTGGAAAATCGGCGGTACCTTAGGAAGCCACCAAAATTTAAACACACGCAGTCCTTCACCCGAACGCGTACACCTCGAAGCCAGAATTTTAAATTTCGAATTTTTTTCATTTATTTGATTTTGTACGGATTTAACGAAATAATAACTTTTGGTTTTAATTTTTGGTTAAAACGTTCAGGAATTTAATAAAGCGAACAGTGGTAACACACTCAAAATAAAACATTTTTATTTATTACTTTTAGAAAGGCAGACTATTGCCGTTCGGCATAATGTGGCAAATACTGTGTTAAAGCAATAGTATACATATTATTTATCTTTGAATTTTAATCATTAACCTCAACTATTTAAAAGCATTGTGCCGCCTACTTTATTTCCGCACTTTGGAGTTCCGTACGAATACAGGACGCCTTACTTTACGAATACCGGGCGTCGTAATTTGTACGCCGTGCTTTATGACTTATGTGCGAAGCATTATGACTTCCGTACTTTAACAGCAATGTGCTGCCACTGCCTGGAAAAAAAAACACTTTTTTATTCAACGTTCTAACGTGTTGCCATTCAGTAAAGCGTCAGGTACGTAACTTTTAAATTTAATGTGCCTGTTATTGATTAACAAACTAAGCGATTTAAAACCAATAAATGCAGTCCTTTGGAATGTTTTTTTAACTTTTTAATGCGGTTGATTTAAATCAAAATGCCACGAAATGTATTGTAAGGTTTATCCTAATTTTACTAACAGTTATTTTAAGTTTATGCATCTTTCCTATCACTTCTAGTTTCAGCTTACAATTTCCTACCAGAATGTAATTTCAGAAACGCAGTTAATGCAAATGAGTACGAGTAATATTAAGTCGATGTTTCACCGACTTCGAGGGAGAGCTTGAGTTCCTGACTAGCGCGCATTTTCCTTTTGGCTACGCTTCTCTAAGCTATTGCTATGCTCGGCCATACTTCAGGCCCTTGTTTGGCTTCGCCGACTTAATTAAGAGACTTAATTAGGGGCCAACTACTTAGAATCTTGATAGCTTCGGCTATATCTTTCAGTTAGCTTTAGTTAAGTTTAATTTCCTATTAATTTAAGTTCAAGCCCAAGTGGGGGCTTTGCTGTACACTCCGAGTTAGGAGTTGATTGTATCACATTTATTCCGAGAAATGAAAGGTACTTAAACCTTCTTAAGTCTTACGTCTCTGTTAACACACTTAATTATTCGTTAATTAGCGTTCGTGGGGTTCAAGGATTGAACACTGAATTAAATAAGTAAAATCCTACAGTCTAATTAGAAATATTACATATTCTTATGAAATTACGCTAACTGGTCTCGTTAAAGTCATTATATTGTTTTGTGCCTTTTATTACTTTTGTAGGCGTCTCCCCGCGAAAGTGGCTAGAATTTTCTGATACCATTTATATGAAAAGATGTTTTTTTAATTTTTGAGAAAGATAAAAGTTTTTACATAGACTGTCTTGATCGGTAGAGTGTTTAACGATGCAGGTTGCCTTATTCATTGAACTCGGATTCGAATCCTCGGAGAAGGCTTGGATGCTTGTTAGCGTACAGTGTCTCTTCAGCATGGGTGCCCTTAAAGTACTAGAAAAAGGAAGGCCCTCTCCAGTGGTTGATGGTACGAGAAGACGGATGGGAGACCCTAGTACGATCCAGAGTACATCTCACCCGCCTGGCCATATTGTGGCCCTATGGTATTAAGAGATGCCTCAATCCAAACCACAAACGAGCACATCCAACGAACCAACCGGTTCCCCAAGGCAAAAATATAACCGGAAAAACTAATAGTCTAACAAAATTCTATAAATATTCAGTGAAACCAAACTCGGAATTCCGAGTAACTAAAAAGTTAGTAAAAATAACTAAATGAAATAATAAATATACAGGTTTAAATAGGTTGCAGCTGATAATAATCTGGCAGGACAACACAAAAGGAAAGAAAGAAGAACCAAAAAGAAACAAAAAAAACAATAATTATTGTATATAAAAAAAGGTATTATAATTAAATTATTAAGGAAATTTACTTTAGTTAATCACATAACAATTACACATCAGACATTCACACCAACAAGAACTCTATTTTCATTTATAAGTTTCATTATAGCCCTTGCAAATTTTTAAAATTTACTATATTTAATGTCATCAACATTTGCTGTATTAATCCCGTATACCTTTCGAATAAACTCAGTTAGTTTGCATTCCAATATAAAATGTCCAGAATCATCAAGAGCGTTACAGTTCAAGCATAAATCATTATCCTGTAGTTTGAACCTGCTCAGATATTCGGGAAATCTTAAATGGCCCGTTAACACCTGGTTACAATCGATATTGTTATATAATTTTCTTTTATAATCTATTTTAATCATATGCATGAAATTCTTATTATCAGACTTGACTGCAACCATTTATCTTTCCATTCGTCTATATATTGTTTATTCATTACATTAATTGTACGTTTCCGAGAGCCAGGTAGTTCAATGTTTACAAGGCCAATTTTAGATACAGCTTCTTTGGCCAGACTGTCAGCTCTCTCATTGGCCTGATAACCTGCATGGGCTTTAACCCAGTGCAAGCCCAATAAGACCCTAGTATTCCTCCCCTTGAAGTATTCTCTATAAAAAGTGAAATGGAATTTTCCTTTATCACGAGTGTAATTCGGTAGCCCCTGTGGTGCACCCTTGGCAACGTTCCCTGTGATGAAATGACTAAATGACCGACATGCTCAACAAATGCATATCGATCATTTAACGGTCGCAAAGCAAATGTTGCAAGCGTACACCCATTCTAAATAAGAAAAGCAATAACTTTACGTCGTTTTCATAAGCAGTTTTGTACTCAAAATTAGCCTGAAATACCTTCATCCTTTTTCAATGCTAATTTCGTTTTAAGAAACTTTTCCCTAACGTTCAAAGAAATGCTTTGATGTTTTAAAATATTTTGTTGCGTTGATAATTTGATACGGATATATATGACTAACTATCCGCTGAGAGTGTTTGCTATTATTTTTTAAGATAAGTCCTATTGGCCATGTTCGTGAAAAAAATGGGAGCTGAGTGTTCCGGTAAGAGGGTTAAGATAGACAAGAAAGTAGTGAGACATTAAGTCAGCCAGTCTATCTAGGAATACCTTGAGCCGTAGTAGATATTTTGTTCCCCAAAACTGGCAACGTACTATATATTAAATAATTTCTTGCAACACTATGTTCTGAAACATTTTGTTGTCTGAAGTTGTGCATTTTAGAAGAAATTAACATTATGTATAGCTCGTGTCAAATAGCGAAAATTAATTTTCTATATGGATGTAATTAAATGATACTCTTGTAATAACAGTAATTTAATGTTTAGCATTTTTAATATTTACCGGGCGTATTCAGAACATCAAAAGTTGAGGATGGGTAAATAAGATACATTAAAAATCTATAATCTAAACTCGACAAAAATGATTCATTTTGGCGAAATATGTGACGCTTCAAAATTTACAAAAGTAGTCATGTTATAAGCAAGCAATACTGGTGTCTATCGTAATTTAGATGCAAAGCTTTGAATTATGACTCCCGTACTTTTGGTTTCTCAAATCCTCAATCTGGGAATTCTCAGCCATCTCGGTATTTCAGCATCCGTGTAGATAACGTGATATTCACCCGCAAATTTCTAAATTTTGGTGTCTTGTGAGTTTTGAAATATTTTTTATATGACATCTGACATCGTCGTAGGAATTGTACTATATTTCATGTCTCTTAAATAAGAAATATTGTGATAACAGTACGCCGCAATCCAAAAACGTTTGAGAACTATTGTTTTAACACAGTTTTGCCTTTATGGAGTGTTAGTAATTAGTAATGATTGCGACATTTTCTGAAAGCAAAATACGGATAAAACAATAGAAGAATGGATAAATAAGCAAAATAAAAATAAAATCACATACATTTCTTTATTGTTAAAAAACATTTTTTTTAAAATTATTTGCACTATTCATACTTTTCGAGAGAAGAACTTTATTTTTTATTCCTTCCTAAAATTAAATTTTACCAATTCTTGTCCCTTCAAATCTACTTCTGTATTTGGCTTTTTTTTTCAGGTGACACAGTTATTTGAAATATCTGAAGGCCGTCATGAACAAAGACTAATAATTCATTGAGTGGACGTTTCAAAATCTCTTTCAGTTAGGTTGGGTAAAGCGTTGCGTTAGCAAATAATATTTCAGTTATGTCCCAAATGAAAAAATTTCACTTCAGAGTAGGTAACAGACTTGAAATTCTCCTAATCTGCTGTGTGACAATATACAATTTTTAATAAATGTCTGTAAACTGGCAACGCTCTTCTAGATTTTCTAACTGTAAATATTTGAAAATAGCTGTGCATTTTAATTACAAATATTTTTATGTAAATTTGAATAAAATATCTTATGTGGACACCACATGACTTCCTTGTACGGCCTATTAAATGATGCACATTTTTTGCGGCACTTCATTTAAACTTGTTTTCTCGAATTTTATTAGATATATATTTCTCATTCAATGAATTCTGTTTTCACTTTTCATCCAGGCAAAAATACATAAAACTCAAAATATCTTCATTACAAATTTTAAAGTACAGAAAAACATAAAGCACCAAATATAGTTAAAACAGTTTTAAAAAAATTTAGAATTCAGATTAGAGTTTCTACGCAAAAACAAGTAATTCGACCAATAGCCAGGAAGGAAAAATGTTCGGTGCACAAAATTTAAAGTCAGCTTTTGTTTCCAGTGCGGACAGAGACACTGAAGTTCATGCAGCAACTGACTTAATTCACTATTCTAGTAAGAGTTTCAAACGTAAACATATGGCGGCCTCGTTAAGCCTAACGTCATTTTTAAATTGTTGATACTTCTACAACTATTGCATGTAAATTAACTAAAGGCATAAAAACCTTAACTAGAACATAATAACAACATAACTCAATCACTTTTAAAACAAAAAAATGCACAATTTACCACTATATAAGAACAAAAAAACTGAGCTCACCGATCCGAGTAACAGAACTGGTTAATATATATATATATA
>KK112040.1:10764-36487 GCA_000611955.2 Stegodyphus mimosarum | reverse complement strand
GGTCGAATTACTAGTATTCAACGGCGTTGACCTTTTGACCACTGGCGGAGCCGAGAAAAACAGGATTATGAGTTATTAAAGCAGAAGTTTGGTGCCTCCTAAAACATGAAACCCTTCACCCAAGGTTTGTAGATTTAGGTAATAGACTTCGGATCCTAAGCATTACCTAGGATTATACCGTGTATGCCGAATATTGTGTAGTTGCTGAGTAGTGCATACAGGATGTTTTGAGTAAAAGGTGCGTGCAAAATCCCTATTAAATTGAAAACCTTCACTCAATAATTGCCATAAATTCAAGCCAAATATATGCACAAACTGTTCGCAGGTATTTTTATTTACAAAAGTGTATGTAATTCATAGGTAGAAGATTGCAGAAGATATAGCGAAAACTTAATGCAGATATAAATGTTTTAAAGCAGTAAAAGATTAACTGGCTGGCTCAAGGACAATGAATACTTATTACAAAGCGAATGCACATTAATGACCTTGAATGCTACAGATGTTAACATCATAATTTAATAAATTTTACAAATAAAACCGCAAAAAACGCTATTTGCGTTATTCAAAGAAATTAGAGGCGGAAAAAAAGTGTAACAACTTGTTAGAAAATTTCCTTTATGAGCAGTTCATTATAGATGACAATTCATTTGCGATTTCAGACATATTTCTAGGAAACGATTTCTGCAATAATACGCATTTCCTTCTTTTCGAATGAAATAACCGATGAATAGATCTCTATTGTGATCAAAGTAAGTATGTCGCCATTTGAATTGAAGCTTAAGAGTTTTGCATTTTCCGTGATTTTCTGAATCACAGGGTAACGTTTTAAATGAAAAATAAATTATACGATTCAGATATCATGTCTGCTCCTATGAATATCTCTATCCCAAAATACTTTGCTTTGGTCAAAAATTGCTCATCGTTAAAATCGTATAATTATGCGCAATCAAAAGTTTAATTTTATTTAAAAAAGAAATTTAAATGACAGCTATGAATTTCTAAAATGCTTTAAAATTAATTTGATAAAACGTATGTATATGTAAGATAAGCAAATATACAGATCGGAATTCTAAATTTAATTCGCAATAGTCCCTTAAATCTTCTTTCAATTTAGTTGGTTCCTTTTTTCATAGTTAAAATATTAACTGCTTGCAGTAAATGTCTCTAAACTGCGTCATTTAATATTCATTTGATCCTCATATTACAATTATGACGTAGATGCTTGCAGAACGCTTCAGCCAATAATAATTTCAGATTTGGGAACTGAATTTGGTAACAGCCAATAGGGACAAGGCTAAACTAAAACTAAATCCTTCTGAACGGGATTTTCCTTTTGGATTTATCACTCCTTTGCTCTCGATTTCGTCTTGACAACCTGCTTGCTATACTACACTTCCTCTTAATGGATCCGCTTACTGCGCTACTTTATCAGTGATGCATAAAAATATTACTTAATAAACAACTTTATCAAAACAGAAATCAACAAAACTGCATTATATATAAAAATCTGAAAGATTTCAGATTTTAAATTACGTCCAAAGGCGCGTTTTTTTAACGTTTCGTGTGCTACCTTTTTTTATTAAATATCATGTACTACGTACTCAAACCATAAAATTCAGTTCAAAATCAATATCGCAAAATCATTTTAAAATGAACATATCTTTAGAATTTCCGTAAGTCTCGTGCGCTGGAGATAAATTTTTTTTTTCCGTACAGTGTTGCCATTCTCGCTTTGAAATCATTTAGTTTGTTAATCAGAAATTCGTTGAAATGTTACAAAACATAAAATCGATAATAAAGCAAATTTCAAATTCAAAATTAGGGCTTCCAGATGCCCATATTCGCAGTAGGATTACGTCATTCAAAATTCGATGGCTCTAGGTTTTATCACAATGCGAGAAACATGCATACATTTATGCAGATTTTTCATTTTTTAAAATTTAATGCAGAGCGATAACATTTAGTGGCAACAATTTGAAAAGTGAAACGGGCATTCAGAGTGAATCGACGCAAAATCGCAAAACGAAAGTAATAGTCCTTCGGGACTAAATCCCTTTGGACTAACAACTGAAATATCGTGTTATCAAAAAATAAAAGAATTACTGTTAGATATGGCTGTAACGTTTATAGATTTAAATAGACTGAAACTGGCCTCCCACAGGAAACAGTGATCAGCCCAATTCTTTTTAATGTTTTTATTAACGATTTACCAAATACTCTGGCACCGTGGGTGGATTCTGCCCTTTTTGTCGACGATTTGGTTATATGGAGTAGTGTTTCTAAAAAGAAGCAGGACGGTTTAAATGAGACTCTTAATGGTGCTCTGAAAGAGCTGGAATGTTGGTGTCAAAAGAATGGTATGAGAGTAAATCAGGATAAGAGCACATGCCAGTTCTTCACTCTGAACAGACAGACTTTTACCCCGAAGTGGACATATAAGGGTGTACATGTTCAACATAAAAATTCGACAAAATATTTGGGTTGCATCCTCGATCCACGCGTAAATTGGAGGAAACATGTAGAACGTTTGAAAAATAAAACTGTAAGAAGACTTTCTGTCTTAAAACATTTGGCTGGCTCAGGGTGGGGCTGTGGCAGACAGACATTGACGACTACTTAAAATTATACATTCAATCAATTATTGGTCATTGTAGCCAGATGCTCATCACGGCTCCGGAATCCAGATCCTCGAAGTCTTCCAGAACCAAGCGTTACGCATAAATATTGGGGCAGTGAGCTCCTGTTCTTGCAATGCACCGTTTAACCGGTTTGGAACCTGTTCGTGATTGTATTAAGAGAAAAGCAATCCTGTTATACCAGAAGCTGGTGCGTTTACCCGACAACCCTTTTTGGAGGAACTCTAATAAGGGAACGTCTAGGAATCTTAAAACTCAAATTGGCTTTATACAGTCTGCTCAGAGAGAATCTGATGCTTTGGAATTGAGCCGAAATTATTTAATTTTACCTCCTCCCCACTGTCCCTTGGACTTTTTGAATTTAAATATAAATCTTGTTCTTATTCAAAAAGTTGTTAAAAACGAAATGAGCGATTCACAATTAAGAACTATTGCAATGGAAACTATTGGAGTTCCCAACCTTCAAAATGAGTGGTTGCAACTGACGGCTCTATGTTAGAGGGAACGCGCGGTTATGGAGTAGGTATCTTTAGCGAGCTTTTCAGTTTCTAATTTCCAATGGGCCTCTTACTGCCTTTGATGGTGAAATAGAAACTATCGCTGTTGCTATTCAACAACTGGTGATTCGTAGCCACTCTTTTATAAAGGCAGCCATATTGTCAGATTCTTAAAGTGCGCTTCAAGCTCTTCTGAATCATTAAAAATAGTTCCCAAAGAATCTTAGACTGTAGGCCTTTGCTTAAGGCAATGGCACAAAGAATTTCTTTCCAATGGATTCCACCCCACTGCGGAATTATAGGAAATGAAAAAGCTGATACTTTGGCTAAGAAGGGAACTTTCATAATGTAACGCATTAATCAACAGCTTTCATTTCGTCTACCAAATTGTTTGTTAACCTGACTCTTAAGAAAATTCTTAAGCAGGATATGATTCAACCTGGTATGGATAAGAGTTGGAGGATTCTGGGGGAAGAGACAACTTTAATTCCCAAGTTTTCCAAGAAATAGAGCGATAGCTCTATTTAGACGTCTGACCGGACATGACTGTTTGCGACTATGCCTCTGCAGAATTGGAGTGGTGTTTTCCCCAAACTGTATTTTGTGTGACTCCAATCAGCCCATGAATTTTGTACATTTAAATAACTGTATTGCACTTTCTCAGTATGAGGACATTGTTAAAAAGTACTGGAGAGCCCGTGAACTAATGGCTTAAGGGCTAATGTTTGGCATTTGTAAAATAAATAAATAAAAATAAAACTAATAACCTCAGAAAACGCCATCGTATTACAAAAGGTGTTTACACATTCTTAGAATGATTTTAATAAACAATTTTTAAAAAAGCAAATGCTTTGGAATAAAAATTTCTGACAAAATGTCGGCATGTAAACAAGCTGCGGATTGAAGGATAGGTTTTGCGCTTTCCGAAGAGAAATATTCCTATACTATAGTTCAAAAACGTTGTGAAATGGATGGTATTGAAATTTCTAAGAGCAAAATTAGCAACATTACTAATTGGAAATGTAAAAACCGTTAATCAGTACATCTACATAGAAAGAAGAGTCAAAAGAATACTAAAAAAAGGTTACATACTATTTCTAATGTTTATAAAGTTAAATCTCTGGTGACAAGAAAAAATCCATAGATGCAGAAATGAATTGCAGATTGTAAATACATCTGTAGCAAAAATAAATGAAATAATAAAAGAAGATTTACAACTTGAAAAAAGCTAAAACACTAAACCAGCTAAAACACTAAACCAGCTAAAACTCTAAACCAGCTAAAACACTAAACCTAAATAAATAAAAGCTAAAACACTAAACCAGCTTTTGCCGCGGCACCCCCGGGGGTCGACGTAGGGAGTTCTGAGAAGCTACTGGCTAGGATCTGTATCTAAGTAGTCTCGGCCATGGGGGTATACAAATCATGAGCCTAGTGGTTCTGGGGGTCCTCAGTTCCCATCCGAAAAGGTCATTTACTGGCCAGCCCGGTGGTGTGGGAAGTCTTAGAGCAGAACGGCTGTAGTAGCCCGGGAGTAGCGCCCCGGGTTCGCTGGGTAATGACCCTCTGCGACGGGTAGCCCGAGCGACTAGTAGGTAGCAAATTGACGACCAGTGGCGCCCTGGGGTTTTCTCCCCAGGTGCTTTGGCGCCGATCCTTCCAAGGTTCTGGGCCAGGGGTTAAACCCGGAAACAAGGCCGTCCTGCTCTCTCGTACCGTCACCATGAGAAATGCGAAGAAACCTCTCACCTCCACTGAAAGCGAGTAAACCCACAGCGCGCTTAAGCTAATTTTATGTTATTCCGATGTAAAGTAAATAGGGAATTATTAAATAAGTGATACCGTCTTAACGTTTATTATGTATCATGCTTTAAGACTTCAAATATCTGAGCTTATTTTTCTTAACGCTTGATAAAAATTTTCACCTGGGTTATCAATAATTATTTATTTTAATCCCATTTTATTTTCCATAGTTTGGGAAAACTTTTCAACGCTACGTAACGCAAAAATGTTAAGCTTTCGAACTGAAAACAAAACACTGTATATTATTTCTCATTTATACATGAAACCTATGAATAAAAAGAGCATTTTACAAGAACCCAATTTTTCTTACAGGCTTTTCTAAATAGTATATTATTTTGTTCAGTATGGCGATAAAATAAAAGAACGAGCATTTTCGATTATTACATTTATTTTTTTAAGCAAAATCTAGTGTAAAAGATCTTTTGTAATGAACTAAATATTAAAAAAGGCAAATTTCATAATTTATTTATTGGTATAAATACTTTAAAATGTAATTTTTAATGTCAGCATAATTTTAAAATGAGAAGTCGAATGTTGTTATGGAAATAACCCTGTTATCATTAAAATAATTATTAAACTTGCAGTAACCCATATTCTTATAGAATAAAAACCAAAGATAGATTTTTAAACTTTCACAGAAAATCATTTTGCTTTAGTTTTTGTCGGCTGCCTTTATTAAATGATTTTTTAAATTATGATATGAATTCTTATTATCATCCGAATTCTTATTATTATCTGAATTACTCTTTAGCAAAATCTTGATATGTCCACATTAAAATTTATGAACATAATAATTAATTTCTGAGCTCTCTAGGTTGAAGGCTGTGACTGTAACTATGTGTGAATTTTCATGCAACTTTCTCAGAGAGATACACTATAGAATTATACTATAGAACTTTAACTTTATGTCTGGAACTGCTTTTATAATAAATGGTTTCTGCGCATTGAAGAAAAACAATGCCACTGATGTGTGAAAACAAGCCATCGCATTTTTATATAATAATTAGAAAGTTGTCAATTTTATAGTTTAATTTTGAGACAGGGGCCGATTAAGAAGTTCAGATTAGAAGTGAAAGTTATGTTAAGTTAGATTTACTGAGTACAGTAGAATACACCAGGGCTATGTGCTTAAGTGGAGTGTAGACGTCTTTTTTGATTTGTTCATTTCTTGTAAGTCTTTATGTTGAATAAATAATTTTTTCCCTGTTTTCCGAAGCTGTAATCATTCTTTTCTCTGTGCATGCATCTATCAATTTTTGTTTCAGTTGGAAAATTACTTTTGATGCGTCAGCTTTTATGTCTTGTACCGTGTATAAATATATTTTCTTCATTTTATTCTTTCTTTTTTTATGTTGTTTGTTTGCTTTAGCTGTTAGTATTAACTATAAGCTTTATTTACAAAAAACTCACTATTAAGCGGTTTGCATTTTGTACCAAAGTACATACGATATGCCATTTGAAACATCTTTCATTAACAACAGTAATGATGCAAATGTTTATAAATGTTGTAATACATAATTCCGATCTAAAATGCAAATACATTCTGTGATTTCTGCTATTACATGCGTTAATAAAAATTCACATTCAAACAATCTTAAAATTGAATTCCAGAAGAAAACTAAATTTTATTTCAGGCTATTTATTTCCGTAAGGATCCGACTAGCAAATTTCTTCTAGAATTCCCGAAATAATATAAACAAAATTTTCCATTTTGCCGCATTTTTGCTTTTTCTTTCAGGATTCGAAGATCAAAATTTTGTGAAGAATTTCCCGAAAGATGCGGAACAAAGAAAAAGGATATTGTGGTAAGTTCTTACAGTAGGAAAATATTATTACGGATTTTGTATTTAATTTGCTATTTTTAGAAGAATCGTAATAAAAATTGTTTTATTTTCTCGTGCAATGCAGGGCGTGACGAATCTTAAGAGAAAGCTACGCCGAAAAAGTAAAAATACAAGACAGCGTGCATTTAATAAATAGATATCTCGTAATTGTACACTTTTGCTTCCCAGAAACCTCGAGAAAATAAAAATTACCAGAATGTTCTCGTGCATGATAAAAAAAACTTTAAAAAGTCGGATAAAAGCATCTCAGTTCAGTTGTTTATTTATTTGTTGTTATTAATTGTAGCGAATTCACGGTGAGATCGGATTGGCTCTCTCTGCGTTTTGGATTACGTTCCATTTAACGTTTTAGTAGCTTAAAATAGATCTACTGTGTGATATTACACGAATATCTTTGAGAAAAAATTCCGCATTTTGTTTTATTTCTTGTGATAAGAATAAATTTTATTATGAGACTTGTGCATTAAGTCTATTACGAACCCGTACGCAGGCAACAATATGTTTCTTCTTCTCTTTAACACGTTATATCTTCATTTTCTCAAGAGAATCCTCCATACCACAATTCGAAAGTTCTAACGCATTTGGACTTTAAGCAATAAATAGCATTTCATACACTCAAATGGGAACTTTATCGCAATAAATATTTTTGAAATTTTTAAGTTCGAAAACTTCACACAGAAAGCATATAAATGAATAATACCTTACAAAATCAGAACATGCTCAGAATGTAATAAATAGTTTATATATTTTGATTTTTATGTCTAGTGTTAGTGGAAATTTTGGAAGTCCTATCAGACTCAGCAATAATTTGGCAACTCCAGAACAGACGGGTAACATTTCTAAGCATTTTGCAGTCATAGCTAAGATACCTTCTTTGCTTAGCAGCTTCCCTCGAATATCTAGAAGAAATCCTTTATCACTCACCATATATAAAGAGAGTTTATGTTATATTTTACCTTCATCTTCTTTTTCATTGGTGGATCAACACAAGTTTTGAATCTTCAAATAAAATGTCGGAATCAATCACTCATTTCAGTTGACGATGAATGGAGACACCTAGTGTTTGCGAATTGTTAACAGGTGCTGTTCCTCATTCATCGTTACCTATTTTAAATAATAATAATTGAATTAATTGAATAGTTGCTTCAGATTAATTCAGTCAGATATAATATGTTACTTTAAAACAGGCATTTCAGGGACAGTTTCCCTCCCGGTTTGCGTCGTAGTCACGGTAGTGAATGCCGCGATAGATGATCGAGTTCCCTAATTATTTTTTCCACGTTTGCTTTTAGTGTGTTTCGCTTCAAGGAAAGAATACGAATGAAGGTTGGCGTGAGCTGCAGTCTCAGATGAGGTGAAGAAAATAATGACTCTGCTCCTATGACGACACCTATTATGATTGCATATAGTGAAGGAACGGAAAGACCTTGAAGTGCATGTTTGAAAGTAACGGCGTATAATTTGATATGATTAACGGCGTATTTATCTACGCAAGAGATTTATACGTTTTACATAAGAGTACTGAAGTGGCTATGGATAACAGACTATTCACCCTGTAAACAAATGTCTTATACTTTTACAATCTTGCAGTTTACGCCTCTCTGCTATTTGAATTAATTTATCAGTATTAGTTCCAGCAAGCCGCATTCGCTTCAGGAATACATAGGACCCGCGCCAAGGCTTACTCAGGCGCATTGTGAATTTGTATTTCATGTTTAAATTGGATTCTTAACATTTGCTCTATATATCACATAAGCTGCGGCTTTTATATCTGTTATCGTATCAGTTTTGCGAA
The DNA here is from genome assembly GCA_000611955.2 of Stegodyphus mimosarum. NCBI lineage: Eukaryota > Metazoa > Arthropoda > Arachnida > Araneae > Eresidae > Stegodyphus > Stegodyphus mimosarum. The sequence continues at coordinate 27,912 of KK112040.1, read as the reverse complement.
ATAGTCAATTTGGTGTATTAATGAATGAGTGTTAATTTACACCTTCATTTCCAATTGGCGATTCCTAGAAGCTTGGCATTTTAACGAAAAACGATACATAGCAGTTTCAGGGTTCTAGGAGTGTTATAAGATATTTTCTCCCTCCTTCCACCATGTCTTAGTAGCGTAACAGTAAGCGGATAAGCGACGGAGGACGTGGGCACCACCCCTCTACCATTATGGTTAATTGGTATGGCGCCACGTCCACACTTATTTGAAGCAGGAGAGACCAAGGAGTGGAAGCCACCCAGGCCGCTCACACCCGTTGGCGAAACCCAGCGTCTGAAGCATACCAAGCCTGCACTGCACCAACAGCAGCCACAAGGAAATTATTACACGATTCCAATATGATACAAGAAACAGTTAACGTAACAGTAGCACACTCGGTGCGTATTCAAGAGATCAAAGTTCGAGGCATTGCACATTTTTCGCATCCACTGATTTTATAAAACTACACTGGTGCCAAAACTAAAAGGTGGTGAACAATAATTCGTCGCCACCAGGATTTAGCGATTGGATCCCCTAATCCTCAGTCACTCTTTAAAGGGTGAATATATAGGGTACTTTCCTCCTGCTTCCATATGCCTTCGTGATATAACGGTAGCATAATCAGCGCGTATTAGAAAGTTCCAGGTTCGAAACATCTTTCACATCTTCTGCTTCAAAAAAATCCTAATCCCTCTGCAGTGTAAACCATAAAAACTACACCTAGTTAGATGATTTGCGCATAAGACTTAAAACAAGTTAATAGATGCATTCATTTAAAAGAAACTAGTTAATATATGTAAAAGGATATCGTTTAGTAAAGCAAAATCTCTTTATTAAACGTACTCCGTACGTAACTTTTTTTGCATATAAATTATGATTTAATGATGTGAATTCAATATTATTAATTATCTTCAGAGATAGTTCGAATTTTGATAACATAGAATAAGTATATTTTTACTTCCAAAGAAGCATTTCTTTTCCAAGAATAATATAACAACGGTTATATATATACTAGTTACCACATTACCACATTGCTACGATGCTAAGATGCAACAATAAAATTACTTTGTCAAAATGGCTTATCCAAACTGCAACATTTATATCATTCTGCCACCTCTTTGCAGTTTATATTTAGTTCAAATTACTGTACATGTGTATTATATGTACCATAATGTTCAACAATATTTTTACCCGAAACAGGGAGGTTTTTATTAATTTCACGATTTGATTAATTTTGTGAACTTTATTGCTATTTTTGTGCAAAGTTTGAATTATGTTGTAAAATAAAATAATTGATCCATCTTTGCTAATTTTATTTTAATAATATTTGTTTTTATTTAATTTCCTTTAATGTTCGTTAAGTCTTATCTCCAAGTCTCAGAAGTCGTATATAGCTTTAAAGTTATATTTATTCTCTAGTTTTTTCAATTAGTTTTCCCATTCTCATATAATTTACTCTGTAGCAAGTTTAACGCTTTCGCTTACATGAATCTTTATAGAATAGGGGACTTACTATGATTTATATATTCTAGAATACGTGCAGTTAAATTACGTGCTTTTGCGGATAAAAAACAATTCATTAAATACCATAGTAACATCTGCTATCACTATTGTTAGACCATGCATTTTCCTTTTCGTTTTTGTACATCCTGTAGTGATAGGAAACCACAGAATGAGCAGCTGTTCCGTCTGAAAGACTTTCAGCTTTTTCTGCTCATTTAGCGGCTTTTATTTTTTTTAAATTGTTATTTAAAAAAAATTCTGTAGTGATAGTAATTTTTCAATCGTTCCATCCACAAAAAAAAATTAGAAAAGGCATTATTAAAATTCATATTTCATTCCTTGCAGCATTGGTGCAAGAGAAATATTATATTTATTTAACTTTACTAATTAGTTTCTAATAAAACAATATATATATATATGTGTGTGTGTGTGTGTGTGTGTGTGTGTGTGTGTGTGTGTGTGTGTATGTGTAATAATAAATGCAATGAAAAGACGGTGCAACGTCGATGCATAATAGCTAAAAGAAACTCGCAGTCGAGGCGGTTTTAATTCCATTTTTATTTTCCAGTTGACGTTCGTGGCCACAATCACTCGGCACTCTAGTCGACCCCATTCAAGTATTTTGGAAAGTATTGCGAGAGAAAGCGCGCACAACGAAATAACGACCAAGCAGCGCACAGTAAGAAACTGAAGTGAAACAATTATTAACTACTACTAATAGACCCCCAACCATCAGCAATTCGTCACGCTGATTTGTTGGAGAGGACATGCCAAATTATTCGTCAAAGTGTTAGTGTATAATTTAGTATTGCATTACATTATTATATTTTTAAATTCAACTTTTGTTGTATTAAGTATGTGTACTTCCAATAAGAAGAATTTATTTAATTAATTCCAAAATTATATATTTTCTCTTAATATAAAGGGCATTTCATTAATCTGAGATTAACTAAATACGGATATTATATTTTACTGAATGTGAAAATAACTTGAAAATTATATTTTTACTGAACAGACCTTTTTACTTTCACTTTATGCAAAACATGTGAACATTTACTTTGAAAGACTTTTAGTAAACTTTGAACATTTACCTGGTGAAATTAATGTTTCATTCAACATTCAAAAAGACATTTCACATTTTGAAGGAAGTTGAGGCCTTACATAATTCTACTTTATTATTTAATATTATTGTCTTATTATTATTTAAATTAGATGTTTAATTGTAACTTATATCTTTAGTTATAAATTATAAGTTTTATTGTCAAATTCTATAATTAAGGATTTTCCTAAACATATAAGAAAGAACACGAGTATGATAGGACATAGCTAAAGCCTGTACGCTATGTCCTGGATGTTCCCGTATCGTTTCTCATACTTTTCTTATTTTACTAACATACTAATGCTTTGCTCTCCTGACCTCTTGTTTTGAGGGTGGGGGAAGATGTAAAATATAAAAAAATACGATGGCTTTCCTCTACGCGAACAGCAACCTCTAATTAACTTTCCGCGATTTCAAGATCTTCCCTCTAGTTCACTACTTTCCAGAACTCTCTGGTCTGTTATGTAACCCCCTACTATAAATAGCTCTACGCGTCATTCTTCGTCAGGTTGCTTTCTGCTATTCCCTGGTTTACAAACGCTTTGCTGTGCCTCTTCGTCTTTCCTTTGTTAAAAAATATCTATGACGCCGAAGTTCTAAATTTATTAGATTACTATTTAAATTATTATCGAGTATATGATCTTCGTGTAAAGAAAAATGAGTTGTCATTTTAATCGAATAAAGATGTGGAGTTCTTAAAGTGAACTTCGTCTGTCGTCAGTCTGCAGCCTTTCCGTTCTCTACGAAAACATACGGACTCTCGACTGCAAATATCACAGTATATATATATATTTGTATATATATATATGTATACTTTCGGTGCGGTTGATTGAGACTAAAAAGGAAGGTGCGCAACTACATGTTATTGGAGTTCCATATATGAAAGTTCAACCTTCTGAAGCTATTCGTTTTTGGGTTATGCGAGATGCATACACACGTACGTACAGACGTCACGAAAATATCTCTTCTGAATCCACTTTACAATCCATTTTGGGAAAAAGAGTCATTTATTCTGTTCGTACTTACGGATATTATGCAAAAACATCTTTCAATTGAATTCGATAGCTGTCAAAATGAATAATTTTTTTCAAATATGATACCCGCAATTTTTCCCCATTACAGTAGTTCCCTTATTTCCTACAAGGAAGTAAAAATAAATTTCGTTTTCTAAATATTTTTCAAAGCGTACATAAACAATATTGATAATAACGCAAAGAAAAATTCAAATTTATATTTTCTATTTGAAGTCTGAAGTTTTAGTACCTGTAAAACATTTTTGCTGATTTTAGACTGATATCTATTTGAAATAATTCTGATATACTTAATTAATCTTTAAATAACTTACTTTAATTTAAATTAATAAATATATTATGTAAATTTTCTATGTTTTAAAAAAAGTGAGAATAAATAATGACAACCTAGTATCTTTCTTTTATTTATTAAATTTTTCTTCGACAATTAACATGTTTCTGTGCAAATAATTATACGCTTGAATGTGAGTAAAATATTTGTTTGTATAATGTCTCTTCTCTTGTAAGGTTTCCCTTATTTTGCATAACAAATTTATTTTAAGTTTGATACCTTTCCTAAACTCTTAAATTTCCTCTAGTCTTTTCTCGCCAGGATGTAAATTTAAAGTTAAGCGAAGGGAATATTTAAATAATTAATATATTCTTTTATTATTAATTTTCAACTGTAAATAAAGTTGTTCATATATAGTTGTGTTTCCCAACAGAGAGATTATTCTTAGTGAAAAATTCGACACTGAGCCTATTGTTACAAGCACGAATCAAATTTAATTTAAGATATATATCTTCAAAATCATTGAATAATATCTATATCACATTATAAATTAATTAGCTCAATTTATAGATTTTATGCTGCTTTATTTATGTTAGTTTTTAATGGTAATGGAAATAAATTAAACCCGAACTTCAAATTATTAAAATTTTGAAATCTCTGCTCCCCCGTACCTGCAAGAAATACTTTGAATCGAAATGTATTTGTGGGTCGCAAAAAATGTCTTCGCATGCTGCCACCAGTTTCAAACCGTGATCATAGACATTGATTCCAGAATTTTCTAATCAGTTCGAGAGACGATACGACTTTCAAATTTTGCTATGTTATTTTCATTAGTAAAACTTCTCGATGGAAAGAGATGTATGAGCAATTATGCACGTTTAAATGTTACAAAAAATTTCACAGAATGCCTAGGATCGCTGTGTACGGTTTTTCTCCCTCATTTCTGTACACTTTTGTGGTGTGACTGGAAAGCATTTCTGGCTAGCATCAGAAGTTTCGCAGTCTCCTACTCCGAAATACAGTAACTAATGACCTCTACAAGTGGCGTCCGAACTAAAAGGTGGTAGACGATAACTCGTCACCACTAATATGCGGCAACTAAACTCTGTTTCTCAGTTGCTGTTTAAGTGGGGGAGACTGTAAGGTTTTTCTTCCTCCTTATGGCGTACCTTCGGCGTACCTTATGGCGTAATTAGAAAGCAGGTCCGGTTAGCATCTGAAAATCTGAAAATCGGGTACGGTGAGGACACTGCACATTTTTCAAGTTTCTGGCTCCAAAATAAAATACCTAATGCTCTCTAAATCTATCTACGCGTAATGATTATTATTATTATTATAGGAAATATTGTGATTATTGAACTATCATTATTTATTGTTTTTTATGTTTATCGGATTATCACATTATTATTAATTATGATTTATTATTAAGATTTATCGGATTATCGGAGTTATGATTACTATCGGATTAATACGATTATTATTAGCGGAAGTGACACAACAAAAATTTCTGGTCTTAATACTTCAGAATGTAATGTCTAGTCGAAAGACACTTTTCGATACACATGCGTTCTTTGAGGAATCATCCAATATGTTTTTATAGTAGTATTTCTTTATACTTTTAAATAAGTATTTTCAGTGCCAAATTTCATAATCATAAGCTAAATCATTAATGTAACAGTTATAGTAAAAAGGTCTATGATGTGGAGAGCCCTAAAAAAATGCAGTGTGTTTTTTTTTCCCAGCTTTCAGAAGAGGAAATTTTTAACTTAACTTTCGAATTCATGAAACGAGGCAAAAAAGATCAACTCGGACACCAAATTAACGACATGATTGTAAGCTGTGAATTTTCTGGTCATCCAAAATTGAAGACAAGGACCTGCATGGAGTAAGTATGCTTTACTCATTTTAGATAATTATTAACTTTTAGTATTAACGCCATTTAACTGCGATGATACGAAGGATCAGGAAGACTATGTTTATTACAACGAGTCGAGTATTAAAATAAGGAAAAAACCAAAATCAGTTTTATCTTTCAATTTTTCAGTTTTTTATAAATTTCGTAAATTAGTATACTTATTATATGGAAAGTACAAACCCCTCAAAAAAGGGAAATCAGTAGTCTTTCGTTTGATTCAGAAGGTAACTTTTTACGCATATTACAATAAATAGTGAAATACTACAATAAGTATTTTTTGTTCCATTTCTTGAATTTTATGCATGGTCCACTTTGAGAAAAATCTTCCTCTTGTTACACCTTCACAGCTTCACTTTTATCACTATATCTATTTTCTCTGACTCAGCTTCTGATAACCTAAGTAAAACACTGTGTGTGCGTGTGTGTGTGTGTGTGTGCGTGTGTGCGTGTGTGTGTGTGTGTGTGTGTATCCCTCTGTCTGTCTGACGATTCCTCTGTAGTATACAGTTACAGTAACAAGTATATGGGACACCACGACATCGTCATTGACCAAAATGATACAGCCTGCATATACTAACTAATTAGAGAACTGCACCTCTATGGGCACGTCAATACCAAGCTTTGGGAGCTACTATTAAAAGGTTGTATTTTGCAGAATAGGACAATAGTTACATTTCATTCGTGGCCTCATGGTACTTTTGCACGGAAAGGTAATTTGACAGAGTACAGGGAATCGGTTATGTAAATAAGCATAGTAATTAAATTAATTAAAAACCATAATTTGAAATGCTAGCAGAGTACGAAATACAGTATAAGAATACAAAAATACAAAAAGAGTATGCATTGAAAGGATTACATGTTCATGAGGTTGGTGCTTTGGCATTTTGCATGTTTATGCATATGTAGTCTATGGTTTATTGATCAGTTCGTTGGATTGTGTGCACTAGTAGTTCAAAGTTCAAGTCCAGTTCGTTGAAGTACACTTTTGTTTTGTGGTTTGATTTATGGGTTCACAGTCGTTTCATTCGTATTTTAGGTGTGTATTTTAGGTATTTTAGGTAGAAACTGAAGGCACGCTCTTGAATGAATGACTTCCTTCTTTTTACTAGCTGGCAAAATCTCTGTGGTTTTGAACGTAGTATTTTCACTTTTATGGCTGGCATAAGTCCGTACTGCTGGAGCTTGTCGATAATTGCCTTATTATTGCTGTGATGTTGTGATGCTTAATGAGGAATCTTTTAAATTCAATTTCGATATTGGTTGGATGCTTGACATGATGGTTGTAAGTCAGCGGGCAATGAAACAGATAGTGGTCTGCATCACCCCTTTCACCACATACACATATGTCCGTTGCTGGCAGATTTTTGTCATGTGAGGAAGGAGCCGTGTCCTGTGATGTATTGAGCCAGGAAGTATGAAGTGATGATGTATGCTTCGTCTACTTGTCGAAGGAAGCTATAGGTTCTTCGTCTCGCCATTGGCCCTGCCATTTTTCTAGTGCCAGCTGTTTAATCTTGTATTTAAGGTCAGATTGCGGCCATGGAATTTGAATGCAGTCACCTTCTTGCTTTGTTGCTGCATCTTTTGCGAGGGCGTCCGCTCTATCATTTCCTTCACAGACGTTATCACCTTTGGTCAATGAGAGAACGAAGTTCCTGTTGTTGTTTCTGATGACGTTTTGAATCGTATGAGCGATGGGCGAATTAAGGCACTGGCTTATTATTGAGAAGATGGATGCTTGACTGTCTGTTATCATATGTGTAGTGTTTGTTGAGGCTCTGAGGAGAATGTTGATGCTATTGAGAAATGCAGTAAGTTCAGCTTTATGTACGCTGTTGCGTTCTCTCAGATGACCTTGCCATTCACTGTACAATCCTGTTGCTGTTCTGATGGTCACAGCGCATCCAACTTTGCTACTGCATGCGCTGTGACCATCAGACTTTGGAGCCATCTGTGTAGGCTTGATACTGTGTTGATGGTGGTTGATCTTTTAGATTGAAAAGAAAAATGTAAAAATATATATACATGTTCGTGTGGGATATTTTAGATGTTCGTAGCAGTTGTACGTTGATAGAATTTAATAGAAAGCTGATTAGAAAAGGTAGAACCAATCACGTTTTAGAGATGGCCGAGAAGAACTGGTGCGTAGATCTGACTAGAGCGAAAATCACGACTGGCTTGATAGTTAAAACATCATTTTTATTTAGAAGTAGAAAATTTCTTTAGAGATACATTTTTTGCTTAAATTGGTAAAATTTATTGAAGCTAAACGAACTCCACAAAAGATTAGGTTGCTGAGTCCATCTGCAGAGTGTGTAAGAAATTTCTTAGATTTTGTTTCGTAATCTGGTGTGAGAAAAATACGTCCTGAAACGTGGCTGGTTTGTGTAGCTGGTGAAGGGTTACAGTTGATGCGTCAACTTCTGCTTGGAATAGCAGTGGAAGGACTCATGCCAAAATTTGCAGTGCGTTTGTAGACGTAGTGTTGTAAGGTTTCAGTTAAACTAACAAAGTTTTATTTTAATTTTATTCTATTTCTTCTCATTTCAACTTCCCGTTAGAATAAGCGCGCGTTTCAGCTTTATGCTAATTTGAAGTGGAGTCAAGTAGTATTTAAACGAAAGGTAGAAACCTTTCAGTGTGAGAGAGCTTTTAGTCTCAGACCACTGTTACTCTATTCGACGTTCCCCTGATTAGCTAGTATTTAAATTTTAAGCCGTAGCGCTGTTACGTGATTGCTTATTGAAGTAATTCCAAGTGCGTCAGTATTAGTTAAATCTTGCTACGCACCATTTAGTTTAGAGGCCAACCTTGCGTTCATAGCTCTGTGAGCAACGACTACATATTTTCTAATTAGCTTTAGTTTAAATTACTTTGATTGTTCATTTTAGACCCAAGCGCGGTCTTTATTTTCTGTATCCCTCCCGAGTTGGGAAGTGGCTGTAAATAATTGTGGTTTAATAAAAGAGGATTTTAAATCCCTTTAAAGTGCAGTTCTTTTACCACTTAATCACAATATTCTACCGCAGAACATAGCTGCATTCAGCTCCCTATTCAAGATCAGGACTCAAGTACTTTCACGAAGATGTTTGCCAAGAATATGCACCGAACACTCAGTCCTGAGAGTGTTAAAGTCTCTTTTATTACCTTACAAGAGAAAGAGTGATGTAATATACTACAAAATGCACGTAATAGACGAGGCAATTTCTCAGGTCCAAACGAATGAAAGCAATCAACTGCATACAGCCCTTCTCTTCTTGGACTGACAAAATGCGTTCGCTTATCTTTGGTGGCCAGCATTAAATAGGCCCTCAGAGAGATGGGCTTCCTAAAATATCTTTTCGAATTCACCTCAGACTACCTTACTAACAGAGAAGAGGGATCGTTGTATTGAATTGAGGACTCTTATTTTTCTGGATGTCACTGGAATTGCCCATATTTCAGCACCATAAGTGATGATTTTATTAACAACTGTCTTTAGAGGTAAGCTTTTGATCTATTGTTAGTCCGAGGTATTTGATTGCTTTTACGCATTTTATTTTATTATTTTCAATTTTGATGATGGGGTGGGGGGTGATGGTGCGTCCTGGTTTATGGAAATTATGGCCTGGGATTTGGTGTGTGAAACTTGCAACTTGATCTGTTTGCATAATGTGTTGAATATATCCAGCGTTTGGTTACAGTTATCTTGTAACTTATCTTTTGTCAGACCGCTTATTGTGAAGGCGACGTCGTCGGCAAATGCTACTATTTTCGTGTGCAAAGGCCAGGGGTGGTCGATAATTTTGTGCGCTAAGGCAGTGTTCCAGAGGTCCGCGCTCATACACGATCTCTGTGGGCATCCTCTTGTTTGCTTTCGGGGGACTATGGAGTTATTAAAGTTGATGAAGCTCTTTCTGTGAGTAAGATAGTCTGAGGTGAGTTCGAAAAGATTTTTTGGGCAGCCCATCTCTCCGAGGGCCTGTTAAATGGCTAGCCGCGAGAGAGAGTCGAACGCATTTTGTCAGTCCAAGCAGAGAAGGGCTGTATGCAGTTGATTGCTTTTATTCGTTTGAACCTGAGAAGTTACAGCGTCTATTGCGTGCACTTTGTAGTATATTACGTTGCAGCGGCAGCGCCAAACAGGCGATACGGACTTAAAAACTGTACAGAAAAGCGCCAATTGGCGAAGCAGTAAACCTGTTTGGCAAACCTACAGGCTGAAGGGGAGAAAAGAATTTTCTCCGGCAGTCCTGCGTAACTACTTCAGACTGTGTGCGGCTGTGCCTTACCGGGATATGTGAACTTTGGTACCCGTATCTGTGCCGTACTCTGAATTTCTTAAGCTGTTATAATGTATCTGGCAACTATGTTATTTTTCCTTATTAAATTTGATTATTAATTGTAACATGTCTATCTTAAATAAGATTGCTGTTTTTCTAGTTAATATTAGGGATACTTTCTTCACGTGTTACCCACACGTACCTCAACGTCACTCTTTCTCTGCACTGCGAAGTCTTTAGCCCAGTCGTTGCTCAGGATTAAAACAAAGATTTTCCGAGCTTATAAATAGGACTACAATTATTGCGCATTACTTTTGGCCTGCTTGCTCTGCTTAGGAAAGTCACGTCACTAAACTCTTCTTCATTTTATTATCACGGTCTTCGATAAACTCCTCTTTCTATTATCTAAAATATAAACTGCGTATGTAGAAATTATGGAGCTCTTTTAGCTTCCCTAAATTTTACCAATTTAAGCAAAAATATATTTCTAAAGAAAATTTCTACTTCTAAAGAAAAATGATGTTTTAACTAGCAAGCCAGTCATAATTTTCGCTCTAGTCAGATCTACGCACCAGTTCTTCTCCGCCATCTCTAAAAGGTGATTGGTTCTACCTTTTCTAGTCAGCTCTATTAAATTCTATCAACGTACAACTGCTACGAACGTCTAAAATATCACACACGCACATGTATATATATTTTTACGTTTTTCTTTACATACGGGTTCGTGAATTTGGAGTGATTAATGGCAACATTTGATGATGAATGGAAGCACAATTTATTAACTACTATTCTCAGGATAGCTCCAAGATCACGTTTACAGTCATCAAAGAACTATTGTAAACACGATAAGACAATCAGCGACAAAGCCTTCAGTCTATCAGGCTATAACGGTGGAGACAGCTTCACTACAAAGCCGCAGAGTACAGCTCCCGACTCTGCTCCGTCGTACTCTGAACTCTACTTACTCTCGAGATTCTCCACGCTACAACTGGCGATGCACTTGAAGATACACTAGATACAGCTCCCGACTCGATTCGGTCGTTCTCGGAGCTCAACACACTCTAAGATAAAACTCGACGATGCACTAACTCGCGATACACTAAGAGACTCTCTGTATGCACTCGACGACGAACTCAGCACCTAGAATACAACATACTCGCTCACTGACTGACTATCAACTGACTCTCCGCGTACCAGCAGGGCTCATCATTAGTCTATGGCATATCTCCAATTTTGTCGCCAGATGTCACCAAATGGGCAATTTCTCCACAGATATGGCAACCCTGCCTTCCCTTGCCATTCTCTGGCAACTCTCAATCTGCTTTTTGGAGACGTTATCCTAACACAGCTGGACATTTCGTTATATATATATATTAGCATTTTTAGTATTTGAGCAAAAAATAACGCAAAAGTTTAAGAACAGGACGCTTTCAAACCATGTTAAAAATGTTACTGAAATATTGATTTGTAGCAAAATTTGAAATGAAAACAATTTAGAATATGAATAATTTAGCCCAGAATGTGAAATTTAACATTAAACCTTTAAACCAAGCGTCGGTAAATTTTTTTGGCTGCGGATCAAAATCATTCAAAATATGTGTATTAAGAAGGTGTTTCTATTCAGTGGTATTCTTACATTAAATCACTCTTTTTTGGTGAATAATAAGATAAACTTTATTGAGAAAATAATAAAGTTCGCTTTAAACATAAAAATAAAAATTTTAATTATTATACAAATAAGCATCACTGAATAACTCTTTTATCTTTGATGCCAGTGCTCCCTTGATGCTAAACTTGTGAACTTAATCAAGTGTGACTTACAGTTAGTTTTCATAAGACAAATACAAGCATCTGAATTTTAGGTAGTTAAGCTGAATTTTCGGTTTTGTTAGTTACGTTCTTTCTTAAAATAAATTTGAAACAAATGTGGACAAACTGGCAAAGCCAATTTTGTCCAGAGGTAAGGTAATTGGTACGAAGTAACGCCCAACATGCTGATATTATGAAAACATATATCTTCTAGTTTTTTTCAAATCTTTGTGTAATCTCTTGAATTTATCTGTTCAAAAAGCCGAACTTTTAAAATTAATCATTTCTTGACTAAAATTGTCAACTTTAAGATGTTGAAGATACTGCAAATTTAAAATATTTCCTTCTATTTCGTCGGACTTTATTATAGAAATAAACATTTCTCCGTGCTTCTTAAAAACTTGAAATGGACTTTCAAATTCACTTTTAATGCACAAAATTCACCTTTCGATCATATTAAGATTGATTCGACACCTTTCGATCTTTTCTGTTTTATGTTTTGCTTTTAACTTTTTGCAATTAACATCGCTTTCATCATAAATTTCTAAGCCACTAACATCAACTGCTAAGCGACGAAGACATTGCTTATCGTTTTCTCCCTTAAAGCTATTTCAGTAATCGAAAAATAACTTTTACAAACAACGAGGATAGGGCACTGCCGTTCAAGGATCCTTTGGACAGAAATGATTAGTTCAAAGATGACTACCGCAGCTGAAGAAAACGGTTTTGTAATCAAACCATCGACGCTATTACTGCAAATTAAAAAAAATGAAAGCTGATTCCTGGTGAACTCTAAGTTGTACTATTACTAAAATTCTGGAATATTTCAAAAAGCGAACACTTTTTTTTTCAAATTGTCACTGCAGAACAAAGCCTTTGAAAGCTTGTTTTCAGGCGATAAGATAGAAATAAGGTATAGAGTAAAAACATACAAATGATTCACTAGCAAAATCAGAATTTAGATGTTTGTTATAAAGTGAATCTCATGCGGTCTCGAGCCTCCCAATTGCGTTTGACCAAAAATCGGTTCACAACAGGGTAAAGAAAAACGTGAAGATTATCTGTGAGGCTAGAATTGCAGAGAGGATCCTCAGGACTACCGCAAATTTTAATCTTTTTCGAATGGACAGTAGTAATGTCCAACTGCCAGTCGAAATGAAGCTACTGCACTCTCTTGGGGCAGTTTGATAAATCGTCTATATTCTTTCTCTAAACTATGTTTTCACTATTATTTTGAAGATTGCAAATAAAGAAACTTTTAAACTTGTTATCAATAATCTTACAAACTGTTTTAATGGAAGTTTTATTGGAAGCATTTTGTGTTACTTTGATATTTTTCTTTCCCGGATTATCCGCCGTCTCATTTTTAGGTCAGCTGCAATGAGGTGGTATTTGCTGTAGAACGATTCTGTTTGGAGAATCAGATAAATGTTTGATTAACAATGAGCCCTCTTGAACTTTTACCTTGAAGCTGATTTACTGTGCTTGGCCTGTAAGGCACCAGGAATTTGAAAGGACAATACTTGAGAAATCTGTGCTTTAGAGTCCCAATTGATGTCCGAATGACCTCAACATCAGGCCGTGCTTTGAAATTCAATAGGTAAACAATGAAAATAAGAGAGCTGAAAATGCTAGCAACCGGCTTTACCTTTTTTTAACAAGCATAGAGCTATCTGTGTAAATATGCTGCCATTCAATACCTGGATAACATTCTTCAAGCATTTCCATCGCTAAAAAAACAAAATTTCTGGACTGTAGTTCTGGATTTCAAAACAAGCTGACAAGATTCAGTTGCGAAACAATACCTTAAATTTCACTACGATCACAGAGTTCTGGTAAGACAGATGAGCCAAAATTTAGTTTATATTTCACTTTATCCCTCATAATAAATTGAGGGCTTAAGATCCTACTGAGTTTCAAGCCATCGCATTGTACTAATGAACCTGCCTCTTCAAGGCATACCAGTGCAAAGGTATCATAATGGCGAAGCGGTCTGTCAGTAATGCAGCTTTCGAAAACTCAAAAGATTATACAAGTAACACTACTTGATTAAATTGCTTTTTGTCTGATTGCGCTACTGAAATCGTACATCAGTCGGTTGCCTGAGATGCGAAAATAATATAATGAAGTAAGAGAAAATAAATTTCATGAATGTTTGATAATCTAGAACTGATACAGAAGGAGAATACAGGATCTCGGAGAATGAATGGTAGAATTTCAAGAGGTCTTCATGAAGTATATATTGTGAAATGAATGAAAGTATTTTTGATAATTGATCACAAATAAAATTAATAAATTTCAATACATGGAAAATTAACAAGGCACTAGATGTCATAAGGATATTCATTTTCTGAAGTCTCCTGAGGAAGACGTCTAGAAGGGTGCGTTCAGAACTTGGGCCATTTTATGCTCCGTTTCTAGCAGTTCTTCTTCCTAGAAATAGACGATTCAGCTGAACTGTCAAATGATAAAAGTGGGGCGGCGTTCCATCCTGTTGAAAAAGATCTACAACTCCGTATCTTACACTTCCTTTGCTCTGTTTAAGAAAATAAAAAGATCTGTAGCATATCCAGACACAGATTGAAGTTGATATTAGTTTCAACCTAAAACAAAGGACCAAAAATCTTATTACTCATTAGGCTGAATTAGACATTCCACACGCAGATTTTTAAAGTCTTAAATTAGGTAATTAGGACTATTTCTAATTGTGCAATTGTTTATACAGAACATTGCTACCTTCTGGATGATGGGGATATTTAAAAACAATTTTGATTCCTTTTTAAGCCTTCATACAACACTAAGAGCTCACGTAGCCCTATTATGCTTGGGGCCTATTATGCCCTATTATGCTATTATGGTTCGCTTACATGCAATGGAGACACAGTTCTGCTTTCGAGTGACTGAATTAAACGAAAATATTATTAATCTATTTCATCTGATATATTTTTCAGAAACATTCACCTTCAGTCATTGAGACCTCGTACTTTGGATTGATATAAAACTGTAATTTTTATAAGAACACTGACATTTTGGAGCTCCAGGAAATGCAGCAGACGCCGCTTAATGTGATCGCCTTTGGCGCAGCTATTTTGATAACATTAACAGACTAGTAAAATTAAAAGATGATAACATATATCCTTTAAAATAACAATGGACTTGACTAATTTAATATAAATACAGCTAGAAAACATAAACATGTGCTTTCACAGCAATTTAATTAGGAAGAAAGTAATTGCTAGTGGAATGTCTGAAAATATTACACAAAAGTTCATTTATGAAATGTTTATAATGTTCTGAGAATTATCTGACCGATTCTTTTCCCCTACTGTTAGTAACAGGAGGTCATACCTCATCTCAGAATTTGTAGAAAATTCACAGATTTCATCATGATCATCTTCACAAAGTTTGTCGCATGATGTGCTTGGATTCGTTTCAGAAAACTAATGGTAGATTCTAGTCTCGTTCATCTGGGTATTTCAACAGATCTTCGTAAAATGCGGATTCCTTTGTACTCGGTTGACTTAATCAAGGAAGAGGACATGCCAATGTAAGATTAAAATTAAGAAAAAAAACCTCTTAATATGAGCTTAATTTTTTTTTTTTACCAGAGGAAGAAAAATTTGCAGAAATTGTTTTCTGAAGTAGTGTGATCACCTTAGAAATCGACAGTGTTAATTATAAATCTACACCAAGCTAACGTTCCCCTTTTGCCTAGCTTTAAATTATTGCCTAAAATTAAAACCAAGCAATGTGGTAACTTAACCACTTACTTGGTGACCTTTTTTTGTCCGTTTGTGAATTTATAACTTTTTTTGATCTTATTGGTGATTTTAGTTAACTTCTAAAAAATTCATTTTATGTTACTCGGATCATATTAACCGACTAGTTTATGATATTAAGCGATGCATGTTTCATGCTTTCTTATACAAACGGACGGATCTTTGGCAAATCGACATAACAATAATCGAATGAAAACATTAACAGCGATCACATTCAGCAGCGTCTACTGTAGCTCCTTCTACTCTGTTGCAAGTAACGAGAGTCAGTGTAATAATTAGCAGTTAGATGTCCGTAAAAAACGTTTAATTTTTTCTTTGTGTGAAAGACTGCGAATAAATATTTTGTCATGCATAAATATTTTACATCCAATCATCATATTTCACTCCTCATTATAATTTAAAAATTTAATTTGCGAAAGGCAACATTTAATAAAAGCAAGCATTTTGAATTTTGCTTTAAACTAAAAATTCCTTTTTAATTTTTCTCAGGAAAGCTTTTACTTCAGATTTACTAACTGGAAAGTAATTCAAACTATTCTGAAAAAAACGAAAACTATATTTCTCGATAAATAATGATACGACACGACTTAAATTCAGAAGGATTTACATGCCTATTAAATATGTTTATTTATGAAGTTAACAAGATAATTTTTAAGCGAGTGAGTGATTCGATATTTATTGGTAATGGTAATGAAAAATTCAATACAATTTTTATTAATTTGTGCTTGGGTAAAATTTCCTTTTTTAGTTTGAAACAATAACACTAATTTCTGGAGAACTAAGTTATAAAATACTTGAGTTAAATAGGAGAAAAACGTTATTTCACTAAAAATCATATAATTTGCTTTCACGAATTTCCTTCAGGGAAGGAAATTAATTTAGCTTAAACTGTGGAAAAACATATACACGAAAGCTTTAAGCTCAGTTAATACGATATTTATTATGCAGATATATTTAAGCAAGCTTATGACAAGTCACGAAGGTCAAAGAAAGAAATGAAAGAAGGAAACATACATATGTGTTGAAGGAAACTTCTACAATAATAAAACCAGAGAAACAAGTGCAACGTTTTGTTTCTGACGCCAACACAAAACGAATAATTTTAATTTCAGGGGGTTTTATCATTAAATAAATACTTGTAAGAGTTGAAAAGAGTGTTTATTTCTTTAAATAAAAATCTTAGCTGTACAGTGTACATAACAGAGTTTCAGAAAATAAAGAATTTTATAAGAACGTTTTCGGAACTGTAAGAAGGGAGAGAGTGGGTAAGTATACAGTAGGCACCTTTTAATGTTATCCCATTTGTACGGCTACTTTGATGACATTAACCAAATGATAACTTTAAACGATAAACAAAACAGCAATGGAATTTATTTAATTTATTAAAAAATATCAAGAACATCTAAACTGGCATTTCATAGCATTTTATTTACCAAAATGCAAAAGTTCGTT
>KK112040.1:0-10734 GCA_000611955.2 Stegodyphus mimosarum | reverse complement strand
GGAAAATATGGGAACAATGCGGTACCCCTCATTCTGAGGGCATGTCTCACTCGCAGAGAATTTGCGAAGGTAAAATTATAAATTAAGCAAAAAAGCAACCTTAGTTTGTCGTAGATGTTTTCAGGAAATACTTGTTGTCAAGAGAAAAAAAAATTCCGCAGACGAAGATTTGTTTTTTGTTTTGTTTTTGAAGGAAAAAGAATTGTGTCTGATCGTACTCAAATTTGATATAGTTATTCTAAATCCACGTCAAACAAATGTTTTTTTGACTAATTTTAAATGATTGACTAAAATCGAAACTAAGCTGTTTGGAAACCCAACTCTTCACTTGGCGACATTTCTCTGTCACTTGGCAACTTTTATAATCTTTTTTCTCCTTATTTGGAGAATTTATTTTTTATTTGGCTACCTAAGTTTAAAAAATTATTCTATGATAGAATAAATTAACCGAATGATTGACCACAATAAGGGATATAGTTTCCATATTCGTATATAAACGGGCAGGACTTCAGCAAATCGATAACAATATTCGATCATAACATTAATTGCGATCACATTAAATGGCGTCTAGTATAATTGTGCGTTAAAAAAGTGTCGGAAATCATTGAAACAGGCGGGGGGGGGGTAGATTTCTTATTTTTGATCAGTATTTATTGCATCCTCATGAAAGTAGTTCTTTTCGAATGCAAACACTCATCTCAGTTTCTTTTCCAATCTTTGAGACATGTTTTAAAGTCACTTTCGTGAAATCTTTTCAACAATCTTAGCAAGTCGTCGTTCAATACTCGAGTCTATTGATGCGATATTTTCTACATCGCATCAACAGACTCAAAACGGTGGCAACGAAGAAGCAGTTTTAAATGAGGGATGAGAAAAAGCCTCATCATGTTATACCATGTAAATACGGAGATTACCGAATATTTACTGAATTTTTGGTCCAAAAACTCACGAACAGCATTTTTAAACTGCTTCTTGAGAAAGTCGTTTTTCAAAGTTGAACTTGATTAAAAGCTATCTTCGATCAACAATGTGCCAAGCAATTTGAGTCAGTACATCTTCGTAAAGCATTCGTTGCGTTTTTGCCGTTATAAGTCCAGATTACACTAACTTTTCTATGCATAGCAGTGCTCAACCGCCGTAAAATACTCAATTAATATTCTTTTCGATTAGTCTGGCAAATTGGAAAAATTTCATGGTACACTGTGACAACCGATAAAAATAATCAACACTACCCTGATTTTTGACCGACTTCGACATGAACTTTTTGGTCTTGTTTCAGGCTTTTGAGCACATTCACTTAAAATTGTTAAGCTTTTCCGTATGAAGCGTAGACTTATGTTTCAGCGCCTGCAAGAGCGCGTTATAAGATGGAGGTGCTTTGAGTAAGCCTTTTTTTGGGCAATCTAGAAACTATTGTTTTTTGTGGAAAGTATTTGACGTTTTTGGACTAAATAAAAAAACCTTATGCGTACACCACATTACTTTCTTGTACGGAACATTAAATTATACGCATTTTTGCAACATTTCATGTAAACTTAATTCCTCGAATTTCGTTAGAGATATATTTTTCATTCAATTAATTCAGTTCCCATTTCGCGACAAAGCAAAAATACTTAAAACCTCAAAATAGCTTTATTAAAAATTGAAAAATATAGAAAATATAAAACATAAATGTAATTAAAACAATTTTTACAATTACAATTAGACTTTCTACGCAAAAAGAACCATTTCGGCCAGCGGACAAAAAGGCAGATTTTTCGGTGCTCAAAACTGAAATTTTATTTTTGGTCTCACTCGGATAAAAGACACTTAAGGCATACAAACTGACTTGATTTGTTGTGGACGCTATGTTAAGTCAATATACGGGATAATTTAATAACTTAAATGATAATTCCAGACTGGATCAAACATGATTTAATTCGTAATAATAAAAGAAGATGGTATCTTTGTTGTTACGAAACTTAGTTTTTCTAGATTGGCAACAAATCCACTATGCTGCTAAGTTTCAAATGTAAACAAATATGGCCGCTATGCTTAGCTGCTCTTAAACAACTTTTAAATTGTTTATAATTCTACAAATGTTGCATTCAGGTTAACTAAAGGCATAAAAACACCGAAAGATAACAACAACATAATTTAATTATTTTTAAAGCAAAAAATGCACAATTTACCAACATATAAGAATAGAAAAAACTGAGTTCACGGAGCCGAGTAACAGAGTGGATATATATATATATATATATATATATATATATGTTTATGTATTATATCTATTTATATACTTTTGGGGCTGCCGATTGCCACCATAAAGGGAGGTGCACACCTACATGCTATAGCAGTCCTATATACAAAATTTCAACTTTCTAAGGCTACTCGTTTTTGAGTCATGCGAGATACATACATACGTTCGCACAGACGCCACGAAAAAAAATCTCTTCTGAATCCATTTTAAATCGGTTTTATAATTCGTTTGGGGAAAAAGAGTCCTCTATTCTGTCCTTACGTAGAGATGCCATGCAAAAACATCGTTAAATTGCATTCGATAGTGGTCGAAATGGATATTTTCGTTGAAATGTGGTACCCGGAAGTTTTCGTGAATGTAATACTTCTTTTACTTCGTACAAGGAAGTAAAAAAGGAACGCACCCATAAATCCAAATGTTGTTCCAAAATTTCTCTAAAGAATCCGTACGATTATAGAAACTTTTTAATAATGTTCTTAACTGTTAAACCACGATCACCAAGCATCAAATCTCTAACTTAGTCGACGCACTGCGCATCTGCCACAGAATGTGTCCTCTGACAAGTTGATGTGTTCTCTGACTTCTTTAAACATGTTTCACAATTCAAGAACTTCTATTTTTTATAAAGTATTATCTTTGAAAACATATTAGACACTTTTGCAGTTGAAATGTTCTTGTGATTAGATAGTTTATTGTATACTCATAGAGCAATTGCATTTATTATTCCGGGAAATCACCAAAGCAAAAATTATTAATTAATTAAAAAAGAATTTAATTACAAATGATGAAACGAAATTAAATGCAATTGCAGTCAGGCATTGGTATAAGTCATAACAACTTCTGAAAAATCTTAGTAAGCGATTTCGTACACGTGCGTATTTTAAACGTACTCCGTACATTTTCAGAGTAAAAGTATTTAAGAAAAACCTGTATTAAATTTTCTTAATTTTCCCTCTGGCAATTCCGAATTAAAATCTAACATTGTTAGCGGCCACCGGATATTA
Organism: Stegodyphus mimosarum; assembly: GCA_000611955.2. Lineage (NCBI taxonomy): Eukaryota > Metazoa > Arthropoda > Arachnida > Araneae > Eresidae > Stegodyphus > Stegodyphus mimosarum. Next base: position 7,488 of record KK112040.1, on the reverse strand, counting down.
TTTCTGTCATATTGGATCAAGACAAATATAATAGCTGCAAATATTATTTTTTCAGTTCTTCAGTTCGTAAATTGAAATGTTCCTTGTGTATTTTATGTATTAATGGAGCTCTTGTATGCTGAATTTTAAAATCTTTCGTGTAAAATTTTCAGACGTCTTCTAATAAATCTGCAGTTTCAAATTTAGTAGAACTACTAGTATCCGGATTATTTCTCACCTTAACCCATAGCTGGTTTATCTCTTTCCTGTAAATGAAATACATATTTCTGTAATTGTAAGCGAGGCAGTTTGTTTTCTCATGTTTGTGTGCATCGTATTTTATACCAACAAATATCTTAGGAATATTAAAAAGAAAGTAAAATACTTAAAATTGAATACTTTCTAAGGATGATGATAGCAGACTGGTGCAGGGAACCTATTTGCCAAAGGTTCATAGACCATTCTGTGTTTTGTTTTCTTCCTGTAATGCTTGCAACCAGAATACTCGGTAAAGATTCTGGCAACCGAATAGTGCAGAAGAAGCACACTGAGCCCAAAACCCGAAAGTCTGTGAACCAAAAAACCATGCTGTGCCATCATTGACTTTCCATTAATCTTTCTTCTAATAATCTTTACAAGCGGAACTAGAGAGTTACAGATATTCGTATCAGAGAGGCGCAGAGGAACCATTCTGACCTATGTAAAGCAGAGGTCTTTGTACCGAAATTACGCTCTGCTATTCTTTTATTTTATTATGTGCTTCCCTATTAGGCGCTTCACGGTAAGGGAAAGATGCCCCGTGGATGGCTTTTTAAGAAATGCTGGCTCGTAACCCCTTTACACACGGGGAAACCACGAAACCGCCCATGCAACTAACCCGTTAATCGGGACTCGAACCTTGGAACGAATTACCAGTGTTCAGCGACTTTTACCAGACGACCATTTGGTTATCACCGGAAACATCGCGGCAAAAACGACACCGTTGCGGAGAAAACAACGCAAGGCGAAAACGTCGTGGTAGGAAACATCATGGGAGAAAATAAAGGAAAGAGAAGACATCATGGTACAAAATATCGTGGTCGAAAATAAAGCGCAATTTAAAAACATCGGCGTCGAAAATATCGTGGTAAAAAATAAAGTGCCGACAAATCATCGCATAACGATAACATCACTTACATGCGTTTTTCAAATCCCATACTGACATATAATGTAACTAACTTTCGTAAAACTAACAAATCGACATTAAATAAATTGATTGCACGACATGTTATGTATATCGATGTATGAAATGTATGAAAATGTTAACGACATGTATGTATGTATGAAAATGTTAACGGCACTGTAAGAAAAAATGGAAACAAAATATGATTTTCACTAAAACAATATCAAATTAACAGACGTGAAAGAAAATAATTTAATAATTAATTAAGCAATTTTTATAGAGGTAAACTTATGCAGTTATTTATCTTCCTTTGTTTCTAAGCTTTTTTAGACTGTATTTTTCATAAAAATTATCAATAAAAACTTTATAAGAAAAGGTTAATTTATTAAGGATCTTTGTCAATTAACTATATAAATTTAAAGTTTTAGTAAGTTCTATAAGTTGCTTTAATTTTCTACTCATATTCAATTTTTAAATGTTTAAGTTTCCTTCTTACTTTTTTAGCAAAAGTTTATTAGTTCATTCAAATATATGAAATATGGAAGTAAAAGAATACCTCTTTCCTTCTTGCGCTCCCAAATCATTATGGGAATATGCATTTACAACTTTTAAAACCTGAAAACGCATGTGTGCGATGTTATCATCATGCGGTGATTTGTAAGTACTTTATATTTTTTACCACGATATTTTCGACCGCGATGTTTTTAAACTGCGAAGTTTTTGAGCCGCTTTATTTTCGACCACGATATTTTGTACCACAATGTTTTAGAACTGCGTTGATTTCTCTTTGTTTTCTTTTCTCCTACGATGTTTTGTATCGCGACGTTTTCGCATTGTGCTGTTTTCGTCCACGATGTTTTCGGCGGACACCGTCCATTTATGGACAACTATGCTCTTCTAGGGCTTTTATTTTCTTCTTGGTTACTTTTTCGTCCATTAATGCTCGCAAGCTGAATACTTGCTACAGATGCTGGCTTCAACATCGCGCTGCTAGCCCATAAGAAAGAGGTTCAAGGATTGAAATCGTGCTCTGCTGGTTTTTTTTTCTTTTGAATTCCAATAATATTTACAAGCGAAATACATAAGAAGGTCCTATGTAACGGAATGGTGCGAAGGAAGCGTGCTAGGCGCGTAACCCAGAGTTCCATGGATTGAATTTGTTCTCGGGTAGCTTTCTCATCCTCTCATTAATTTTTCGTTCAACAACATTTACAAGCTGAATATGAACTAAATATGCTAGCAGAAAAGTGGAGACCCTTACTTCAGAATTTTGTGGATCAACACGCTGATCACTCTGCTAGTATTTGTTTTTTTCCCAATAATACTTGCAAGCTAAATACCCGGTAAAGACTTTTGAGTACAATGGGACAGAGGATGTATGCTGACTCCATAACCCAGCGATCCGTGGATAAAGCTTTTTTTTTTCAATGATTTTTATTTCGATATTATGTGGAAGCTGATTACTAACTGAGGCATATGTTGTAGAGGGGGGCAAAGGAATTTTGATGGGCTAATAACTCAGAACACAGTGGATCGAAATCTAGCTCAGCTAGCTTATATTTAAAATTGTTAAAAATATAAGGGCCTGTGGAGGATTAGTGTAGCAGAGGAGGGCCCTGGAATAACGCTGAATCCAAAGAAGCGTTATCCGAGAAGGGCTACGTGTCTCGAAACGGCATTTTGCATCGGTTCCTAGGAATGTTCGTTTCACTTTTCAAACTGTTGTCGCCAAATATTATCATCCTTTATTATATTTAAAGCAATTAAATAATGAGGAATATGCATGAACGGATGTATGTTTCTCGCAATTTGAAAAAATGATGGTGCCTAGAACCATCAAATTTTGAATAACGTATCCCAACACCCGAATATGGACACCAAGAAGCGCGAATTTGGAATTTGGAACTTGTTTTATTGCCTATTTGATATATTTTGTAAAACTTTAAAGAATGTTTCATTCACAAACTCAACAATTTCAAAACAAGAATGGCAACACTGTACGAAAAAAAGCATTTTCATCTTTAACGCGCACGCCTGTCTATCAGAAATTCTAAAGATATTCTATTTTTAAATATTTTTACCTCAAAGGAACAATAGGCCAAATTCTCTCGAAACGTGTATGGGTGTGTATAAATGCTAAAAACGCCCCTTTGGCCATCATATAAAATTTAAAGTTTTCGAATTTTTTTTTTTTCCAATGCAGGAATCCTGTAAACACGATGAAGGTATATTCACAGTAGTCGGGTTCGGCAAATGCTTACTGGTTTCATATTCCAGAGAACAGGGAATCGATACCAAGCTTTCATTCTTTTGATTATTTTTTCAATTGTTCTTGCATTATTCTATAACGCTGCCTGCCTGTTTTCCGTACTTTCGAGTAATTCGGAAGTCGATGAATAGAAGGTATGCTTTCCTAGCGATTATTTAAAGTTTGGGGACAAATAAGCTTTAAAGTTGAACATATACTGATCGTCCGTATTTTGTTTTTGTTTTTAGTTAACAGTTTATTAATGTACATTTTTTAGCATTTTAATAATTTTGTGTAATATATTTCGCATTTTTCATTTGAAAAACAACTTGTGTAGAAACAAACACCGGAATTTTTTAAATAGATTTTTTTATTTCCGTTTTAATTTTATTCAACAACAAAGATTTACTTTAATGATTTGGTAAGAGTCGATATTATTTTTCTTTAAGAAAAGAGCCAAAATGTTTATATTATTTTTTTTTACATTTTTAACACTTTTGTAATTTTTAATTGTAAAGTATCCTTCGAGCTATTACTTTATAATTATAAAATTTTCGGTAAAATGAAATGTATTGTCTTATGCACAAGCGATCTAGCGAATATATCTCAGCTACGCCTTGAATAATTAAATCATTTCAGTTTTAAATAAGCTCGTAAGTCTCTATATGGTGATAATTTTTGTGAAATAATACATTACATTAAGGTTCTCCCGCTACCATGTGAAATTGCAATTTTCACAGTTTCAAATTTATTTTTTTCTGTTCCATAACTCGAATTCCTGGGGAACTGATTCTTAACTTAATAGGTTAAATAGTTAATTTAATTGTTATTTATGTGTTTAACTAGAATCGATATCCGAAAATCATACTGAAAATTTTTTAAAAAAATTATGTCTTTTATATTTTTTAAAAGTTTTGCTAAATTCTTAATTTTAATGGTAAATTCTTTAAGGTATATTAAACTGAAGTCCGAAATTTCCAAGCTAAATTTTAATAATTTTTGTTCGACCGAAAATCCTCGAAGAAACCGAATATAGCTTAGTCCGAAGTTCGCTTTATTAGAACTGAGACGGAGGAGGATTACAGGAAGCGAAAACAGTCTACTTCAAACCTCGTGTATTCAACACTGAAATTGCAAAGCAAAAACGGAAATTGTCTTTAAGGTGGTTATTTGTGATATTCTCATGAGGATATCCCGTTTAAAACTTACTACGAAGTATTTCAATCAATTTAGTTGCTGAAGTATTTGGTTACATAGATATGGCGCTGTAGATTAGTGTTCAATCTTTCTGCCAGCGCAAATCTTTTGTCTCATGTATCGTTTTTATTTCTTCCTTAAGATAACTCCCATGACTGATAATATGTATGAATTTTAGAAAGTATCAACATTTTTAAAAAAGTATATCTCTTGTACGACGTTTCTGTAAAAATTATTTCGATTTTTTTTCTAACAAAAGAATAAAATCTTATTAGAATTACATTATTCGTTTAAATTTGTAGGTGAAATCAAAGCTATTTGTATTTATACAAATAGCTTTGTATAAATCGATATTTCTTTGGATTTCATCTAATTTGATAATTAATTATTTAATTTAGTTATTTGGCTCCGGCAGCTTGAATTTTAGAAATTAGAAATTAATAATTGCATATGAGCGATAAAAGTGTATTTAATTTATATCACTTGAATTTGTTATTAAAAATAAAATAAATACAACTGTATGCGAAGCATACAGAGTCTACCAGAGTACACGGAATGAAATTCGTAAAGAATGTATAGCCTGGAATCGTAATTTCTCCACTTAAATATCCTGCCAGTTGCGCAGATCAGATGCGCTGTAGCGACAACCGTTCATTCATTGGCAGCCAAAATGTAGAATTTTGCATTTTCCGTCGAAACCTCTATGCGTATCAATTTGTGTCCAGTTTGCTTTATATCTTCTCGGTGCGTCGTGTTGCGGCGTTTTCTTTTTTGTTGTCTAAGAGTGTATTTTGCGATATTGTTGTTGAACTGAATTTTATGGTTAAGTGCGAAGAACATGATATTTAATAAATAAAGGTGCACACAAAATGTTTAAAAAAACGCCTCTTTGGACGTTATTACAATCTGAAACCTTTCAGATTTTTTTGTCTTAACCTCTACATGATTTTGGTTTTCCGCTGCTCGGTGTACCTACATATTTTTTGAATTCTCCTCCTGAATGGGTTTTTATACTTTCTTTCGATTTCCTTCCCTTTACCATTGTATCGGTTTCGCAATTCACTCCGGTTTTATGTTCCCCCGCTTTTCATTTAATATCCACATTTGTCTTTCCACTTAGATTCTTATAGTTGATAAGAGATTAGTAAATGCTCAGAGGGGCTTTGAATTTGTCATACCACGCTGAGATTCGGAATACCTGTAATTGGAAATTTCAGAATAAAATTTACATTATACGTAGTCCAAAATTATAATTTTAGATTTAAAATTTGTTGTGTTTTTATATTTATATTACGAAATACACTTTAAAATACATATTTTATCTATATTTAAGGAAGTTAGAAAAGTAACAGATTTTTTTTCCCATCTAAACAATATGTCGTCCTCATTTAAAGTGAATGCAGTCGCTGGGTTACTGAATAGCAAAACTCTTATGTCCGATTTGAATGACGGAAATTCATAAACTAATCTAACATACGAAGCGAAAGTACATATTGTAATTCTAGGCAAATAATGAGTCAAAGTCATACTTATTCAAATTTACCCAAATCTAATTTTTCAACTACTGCAGAGAATAAAACTGTGAAATTGTCTTCCGGAAATTCGTGAGCTGGGATGTAAAGATTCATGTTTTCCATTAGTACTGTAGCTTGTCTTTCCCAATAAATGACATATTTTGCAATCAAAATTCAAACTAGTTGTAAAGCGACGGAAGAATATAAATACACTTGGATAAAGCAGGATTTTGTGCTCGAGGCTCTTGTCATTCAGAAATTACGAATCTGGTAATTGTTTAATCAAGTGCATAATCATGTGAGGTAAAAGTAATTTATTATTATTCCTGTTGATTTCTATCATTATGTATTATAAAATACTTGAGATGCGAAGTTGTTCTACCAATAAATGTACTTGTAGTTCTTAATCTAAAAGCTTCTTTCTCAAAGTTCTAAATTTAGCAAGTGCGATTTGTACAATGCTGTTCGGATCCAAAATGACGTAATGATGAACGGTCGTAACTGGCGAGAAGATGACGGATTTCATTTGCTATGGTTTATTATCGCAAAATACGTGAAGGCTATCTGCCTAAGAGGAGAGATGCTTTCGTGGAGGGCTTTCTGAGGGGACCTTGTTTGTATCCCAATCATGTGGAAATACCCATGCAGACAGTTGTACACAGGAAACGATTCCAGATCCCAAGTTGAACTACTAGCGCTCAGTGAATGTACCGCTCGGCCACTGGTGGGCCGAGAAGCTGACGACTTGTAGATAGCTTTTCTTCATCATAAATTGAGTAATCTCTCTGCGGAATGAGTAACACATAGGGTTTAAATGACGTTTTAGATTTTTTTTAACATGAATTCCGCGAATCTTAAAAATGATTTGAGATTTTTGCCAATATTTTGTCATTCGAATCTTTCGTATCCTAACCTAAATAAAGTTAAGCATTTTACCTCAAAATTGTGTAAAGAGCAGTTTTATTTGTCCAATAAGCGGGTTCATTAAAACAAAAAAAAATTGTTGTAATTTCGATATTTTCTGGACCACCGGTAACTCTCGTAATGACTCTAATTTGCCGTTTTTTTCCGTAAGCCATCTAGCGAAATTTGCCAAAGTTTTCAAATAATCGATGTTCTTCGCCTTTTTTTAATTCTTAAACTATTTAACAGAATGGATGACTCAGTTTATGGAAAATCACTCTAGGGCTATCAGCTCAATAGGCGTATGATTTTGATCGGGATTTTATCTTAGAAAGCACCGGATTCATATTACATTTGGGAAAACCACAAAACTTTCCATATTGTCACCTCATTCGCTGTAATTCAAATCCTCTATTTTTGCAACCATGAAATGATCGTGCTGCAGGCAACTCGAATTCGGTAAAGTCAGAGCCCGTGTTCGCGCA
>KL811038.1:0-13370 GCA_000611955.2 Stegodyphus mimosarum | reverse complement strand
AATCGATTCCAAAAAACCTAAGGACTTTTAAGGACTCTTAAGGACCGTACGAACCCTGTCTTTGAAATCCTTATCTTTTTTAAGAGAGATTAATTGAAACATATTCTGTCTACAACTGAATAGTCAGAACTGGTATCAGCAAAATTTTCCTTTTCTGCTTGTCAGTTGTTGTTTCTAATTTCTATTATCTCTCAGCAACTTGTCGTCTTCACTGAGACCTTTGAAACAGGGTGCCATTATATGGATTAAATAGCGCAAGTGAAAAGTTAACACTTTAAAATTATGAGACAGTAAAAATCATAGCTTCTATTTGATTTTCAAGTAATTGGCATGAAATAAAACCTGCAGTTTTTGCCAAAACGATGTTGTGTAGATTTGTCAGGTATTACTTTACAGTGCTTAATGATTTTATTAATTTACAGCGAATAGTGAAATTTTATTGTTACATTTGAGATTTAATTTTTTAATATAGTATTGTTTAAACTCTTTCATTTAATTACAGTGAAGCTAGCAGAAAAGTCTTGTTATAGCTAATAGGCGGGTTTTTCCATTCTCACAAACACAGAACTTTGGGGTCAAAGGTTGGCGACCAGCTGCATTTTTCATACCCTTATCTTTCGGGGTTGAACATGTGTTTTGATCGTTCGAAGGTGAACAGCTCTAACGGCGGCGATATTTGATAGAATTATGGGTTGAAAGTATTTTTGTTTTTTCTGAAGAAGATACCTTGTGTATCTGTTTATTACCTACTGGTGTCGCAACTTTAACTGAATGACGATGTAAACATTCCGAGTGTTGCACAGAAAAAAGGGGCATGTCACTGTAAAAAAAGGGAACTGATTTTTCTTCAGATTTTGGTTGCTATTTATTGCTCTTGTTCTAGCTGGTCAGAGAAGGTTACTGTTTTGTGTTGGATTCATTATTTTTAATTTTATTGATATTTTCAAAATATCAATAGTGATTATTGAGACGGTCTGTATTTTGAGCATTACCGATTGATTAAAAAATTGGTTCCACCAAAGGTGAAGAGAAGAAAGATTTGGTCAGATTTTGTTTGGCAGACTTTTTATCAACTTTTTCAGAGAGGAGGGAGCGCAGATAGCCTGACGGCTCCTCGGGGGGGGGGGGACCATGGTTAAAAGTTATTACTACTTTCTTGGTGGCTCAGGGCTACAAGGACTGGTCCAAGAACATTGCAGGCTCCCATCGTGACAGTCAATGGTGAATATGACGGAAGATCAAGAGCCATATCAAATTCTCAAATGTTCGGTTTGTTTTTGTCGCTGATGGTTGTTCCCTTGCTTAACAATTGATTTTGAATGATCGTGCTGGAGCTCCAGATTACTGCAGAGAATATGGAAGATGTGTTGTCAACACAGTGTTGTCTTTTGCCTACCGTCATCCTCATCATGGAACTTCGAAAAAAAGAAGGAAGGCTGATCCTAGGCTGAGAACTACGCTGGATTTATTTATTATTTTATGAAAAAAAGGAAATATTTCCTCATTGGTGCTATAGATCAGACTTTGAACTGGTCTTCTGACGTGAAGTTTGGTCATATATTTTTTCCGACGATTTCAAGAAATGGTCCGACAGCTTCCTGAATCCCACAGATTGTTGAATATGTAACTTCTATGAGTGTATTTTTTTCCTTTCTTGCTTTGTTTATTACTAGTGATTTAACTAATTTGAGGGAGTTAATTTTAATTTCCAAATGTTTAATTGTCATGAGTGATATCACTTAAAATTTAATTAAGGGAGAATAAATGTCAGATTCTATCAAGTAGTTTAATTAATTTCTATATGTCCGAAGATAAATATACTGAGGTGTTATAGGCGAAAAAATAATGTGTTCTTCTAAATTAGCTTTATATGTGATTTTAAATTTCTTGAGTAACTATTTAAAAGCTGAAAAATTGTTTAAAACTAGTTGAGTATTGTTCAGTGATAATTATGCAATTATTGTAAAGTACATAACTAATAAATTTGGGTACAATATTAATCATTCTACAGACTGTCAAATGAAAAATTAGGAGTAATTTTTAGATAATGTTTTGTAGGGGTAGTCTGGCAAGCTATCAATAATTATAATTTTCTGGAATATTTAATAAATGTTTTCGTTGATTCATTATTGTATGTTTTATTGGAGTTTTATCTTGTGGTTTACTGTAGGTCACCCATGTAATCCTTTTGGGAAACATATTTAAACTTTCCATTCGAACCCGGGTAGTTTATTGCGGGTAGTAGGAGAAAGAGGAAAGTTTAACCATGTTTTCTGAAAGGATCACATGGGTGACCTACAGTAGACACAAGATAAAAACAGTAACCCTCTCTGATCAACTAGAACAAGAGCAATAAACAGCTACCAAAATTCAAAGAAAAATCAGTTCCCTCTTTTACAGTGAATATCCCTTTTTCCCACGCAACACCAGGAATGTTTACATCATAGTTCAGTTAAAGTTGTGACATCAGGAGGTAATAAACAAATCACAAGTTCTCTTCTTCAGAAAAACTGAAAATACTTTCAGCTCATTATTCTATCAAGTATCACCGACATTAGAGCTGTTCGCCTTCGAACGAACAAAACACATGTTCAACCCCGAAAGATAAGGGGATGAAAAATGCAGCTGGCCACCAACCTTTGACCACAGAGTTCTGGGTCTGTGAGAATGGGAAAACCCGCCTTTTAGCTATGCCAAGGCTTTGTTTAAAAAGAGCTTTACCGTAATCAAATGAAAGAGTTTAAACAATACTATATTAAAAAATTAAATCTCAAATGTAACAATAAAAATTCACTATTAATTATAAAATCACTTAGCACTGTAAAATAATACTTCACAAATCTACACAACGACAAGAAATGGGAAATAATGTGTAGCCAGTGGCTACTCTGAGCAGTGACAGTGGACTACTCAGAGATCTAAAGATAGGCAGTTACTCTAAAATGGGGAAGTGAACGCTGGTACGACAGTTGTACTATAACTGGTGTTAAAGGAAATAATTTTGCTAGTATAACAGTTGTACTGCCTGCTTTAAAAAGTTAAATTTCTGAAAATCTGGTTTTTATGCATAATTTGAATCACAGAACCAAAATATGGGGAAAAAGTTGGCCTGCCATTTCAAGAAAAGTAAGTAAGAACAACACTATATAAATTTAATATATAGCCTAAATCCTGCTTTCAAGACATGAATAATTCAAGTTGTGACATGCAAGTAATGCAAGCTGCTTTAATCAAATTTCATCAAATGTCCCAGAAGTATGAGCGATATAAAACAGTCACCTTTTTTTCCTTTTTTCACTGAGTGTACATTTTAAGACTCTTTGAAAGATAACATGATTTTTATTTATATTTTATTTAAATCCCCATAACAATAGTGTTTAATGCACTTAGTACAATATATAATATATATTATACATTCTATTAAAAGTTTACCTGTGGTCATAAATTTATTTAAAATCCAAATGACCGCATTTTCTTATTTTTAATTTCTAAACTGATGCTTATAATTTGAAAATACATAATAATAAACACAGATGGGCTTCAAATCCTATTCACTGACTTATCCGATTTAAGCAATTAAAACAAACTCTCTAAGTTTAAAGAACAAAAATCTTTTCTAACACATCTACAGCAACAAAACATTAATTTATCTTAAATATATCTTCTGTTTAATAAAATAAAATCTTCTGTTTAATACAATCTTAATTCACTTTTCACAACTTACATTACAGAATTTAATGGAAACGAAATAATATCAAATAACTATTTTCTTATTTTGTAACAAACATCCAAATATATACGCATTCATAACACACTACCAAGTAGCTGCCAAATGGAAAGCTTAGTACTTCCTAAAAGCATTAACTACAAAGCCATGGATTTATTAGTCCTCAACAAACTGATAAGGAGAAACATCAGTTTTATCACAGATTGACTTAACCCTTTGAGGGGCAGTACATAAAAAAATTTAATTTGTGGTAAAATTTTGCATGAATTGCTAATTCGTAACTTTAGTATAAAATAAGAGACCATCAATGATTTCATAGTTCTGTGCTCTGCTTCTTGTGGCATTAATGTCTATATGCTGGAAGTTATCTGGGTCTTTTAACCCTTTGAGGGGCGGTATATAAAAGAATTTAATTTGTGGTAAAATTTTGCATGAATTGTATCTTATGGACCCTAAGAACACAAAATTAAGGCTTAAAAAAATCTAGAGTGAAATCCTGAATTTTGGGAGCCGGTATATATTTTATACCGCTGCCCCTCTAGGACATTTTTTCCCTTGGAACTACCAAGAATTAATTTTTGTATTTTAAATCTATTATTGCGTACTTTTGATGTGTGTCTATAAAAATGAGTGCTTGGTTATAGTTATGTAAATCTGAAGCCAAAAACTTTAAATTTCATTAGAAATTTAAAATTTAAAAAAAAAATTATATTTTTAGGAACTTTGATGATGCCACCCAGCTGAACATACTTATTTAAAATACGGGGTAAAAAGGCTTTTGAAAGTTATTTAAATTCAATATTATCATTTAATGAAAAAAATTAGCAAATATATCACTGCATGCGTAAACCATATCATGCAGTAATTGAACTAGTATAATAAGCTGAAACTGCCTTTTTAACTGCCGAAGATAAATGTTTGCTTCTAAAACTGACCTTATGTATTCGTTCCTTTCACCAATAGTGAAGCCTTATTTCGAAAACCTGTTACTTATATCCTAACCGTGGGAAAAAGTTTCTCTTGTGTTTCCTAGTCTCCTTCTGAAATTAACAAAGACGTGGATACCATAACGCAAAAAAAGCAAGCTTTCAAATCAGCATTTTTTCCATTTCTCTAGCAGGTGCAAAAGTGCATTCCCTTTTCCCGTGTTTGTAAGTGAAATTTCCTTTTGTCTGATCTTATCGCTGCCCCATTTAGGAGATAGCTTGACACCCCGCACTACCGAATTAGCTATCAATCACCTCTTTTCATTCTCACTGCATTCTAAGGTTTTAAATAGAAAACACGAAGCAATGGGTGTCTTTCAGGACTAACATGCCACATTTAACCCCTAAAATTGTATGATGTTTTGTCGCCAGACGACAGTTTTGAAATAGAAGTTTTTCTCGAAGGAAAGAGTTAAGTGGTGAAATTAAAATTTTAGCTGGAGTAAACTAAGGATAAAAAGAAACTAAGATACTTTTATTCATACTTAGCACAGGGTCAGTAAAGTCCCCATCCACCCATGAACATAATATTTAATCCAAAACAACTGGTAAATTAATCACAAATAACTAATTATTACATCATAAACAATTATAATATAAAGTAATTTGTGTCATCCCACAGAATAGAGAAATGCCTGGTGCTGCCATCTATTGGCATTGTACCCTTTGTATGCGCGCCGGTATATTTTATATACCGGGTTTAAAATCGTTAAAATAATCTTCTTTTAATTAACAGTTTTCATTTAAATGCAGCAAATATATAATATTTAGCATTTGTACGTCATACATTTGCAGATTTTGTATTTTTTCTTCCCCTTCAATAGAATTTATGAATCTTCAAACATGATACCTTAAAACGAGGTATATTAATTTCATAATTGCAAAATATTGAGCAATCATAGGGTAGTGCTGCCATTTAGAATCAAAAGAAAACACTAGAAACTCAAGATTAGAACTTTTGGTGTAGAAAAATTATCACCTTTTGGGAGGTTAAAAAATTGACAAACATCCGGTATATTTTTTATACCGGTGCCCTTCAAAGGGTTAAATGCTTTTGAATACCATAACACCTTTTCAATGATAAAATATCATCATTATTATCAAGACATCTAGAAAATAAACAAAATATGTGTTAACTGATTAGTTAAAATGAACAGATCAGTAAGTTAAGTCTGCATATTTTAACTTACTCAGAACAATTGTAAATTTCTAAACATCTGTACAATAGTCTTCAAGTTTCAATCACTTAACAGGTAAGCTTGGAACTTAATCTAAGATCATGATAATGCAATTACACAGCAAACCTAAAGCTAAATGTTTTAACTTGTTTAGCAAAATAACATTTCACCATATAAAGTAATCCTCATGGGAAGAAGCTTGCTCAAAATATTGAAAAATATCACTGGGCTGATACAAATATAAGATGTCTGCATTTTATGTAAGATGATCTCACATAAATGAGCTAGCTTTATCACATTATTTAAGGTTTATTGCAAAAAAAAGATAATTAATCTAAATACCAGATACTTAAGTAAAACTGTAAAATACTTTCTTCTAAATTAAGTCAAAGGCCAATTGATAAATTTTGCCTACATTTTATTTTATTTATTTATTTATTTATTTTTTAATATTAGACTGCAAATGAACTTGGTAAAATACTGAGCTAAGGGTTTTTACTAAAATTTGATCTATAGTTAGTATGGAACATTCTAATGCCTAAGGTACTTGTAACTTTTCTTAGATGTAATTTGCATTTTAAAGGCTCAAATCAGAGTCTTTTAATTAATCAACAATACAAAAAAAGCATACTTAAATCCTTTTACATCCTTTTAATTTAATCATTTTACATCCTTTTTAATTTAATGAACAGACACCAATATGAATTTCTTTCACTTTTTTGCTATCGGCAGAGTCAAACACAGAAGAGTGAGCTTAGAATATCATCATTACAGGAAAAAAAAAGATGTCCACTTACAAAAAAAACTTAATAATGTCAAACAAACCCAGGAGAGCTTTTTGGTGGTTGACTATGTATCAGAAAAACACAACAGATGTAAAAAAAAATACACTGTCTGAATGTTTATAGAATATGTCTAATGCAGAAGTTCATAAAAATTATATATAACTATGTAATTTATTTGATACTCCCATTCTTCAGTAATGAACATAATGCTACATATATGTGATATATTAACCTCAGGAATAATGTTACATGGAATGGTGTAAAATTTAAAAGTAGAACATACTACCACTAAATTTTATGTTTCGTAATCATATCGTTAATATATATTAATTAGTATTGAAAACTTATAATTTTCTAAAAATAACTGAAAACTTACAGTTTTTGTTTCAGGCTTCTTAGGCTGTTCTTCCAATTTCTCAGATGGAGAATAAAATTTTATGTATGTTAAACCATATGAAGTACTCTAAAAAAAGGAAATTTCTTTTATGAAAAGGTTATAACAAAGCAGCAAAATTTTCACCAGATCCAATACGAATTTTCTGTGACTTAAGATTCTAGACTTTTGTAAAATCAAATCCATACATTAATTTTTCTGGAATGAATTCAGATAAGTCAAATGATATATTTTGTATTACTTGAAGTGATATTTGTACATTTCTTCTTTTCGGAACTATCTAACATGCACTTATATTTCACATATATTTATAACAAGATAAAGGTTACATTTCTTTTCAATGTAAATTAGAGTTGAAAAAAAATTATTTATAGATCCACAACAGTTTTTCAAGTATTAAAACAAAAAATCAATAATACCTTATTAAATGGCTGAGTGCACACAACTTTTACATAATCCCATTTCTCATCTTTCAAGTTCTGAGCCAGTTTATCAGGACCAAACATTTGGACCCTATTGGTGAAAATTCCAGCTTGACTTTCGATTGGGCTCATAAAAGATGAAGCCACTAATAGAACCTAATAAAAAACGATTTACTGTTAATTTGAAATATGTCAATATTTAATAAGATTTAAATGCAAAATAATGATTATATGCCTGTTTATAGAGAATGAAAATGTATATTAAGCAGATGTTATATATAAATTTAAAACAAGTGAGTTTCAATGATTTATCAAAAAAAAAAAAGGCATGAAAAGTCTTCAGAATACATTAAAGAGAAATGCAATTTACCATTATTCACAAAATTTGGCTGTGAAATTTTAATAGTACATCAAAAAACAGTATAACTTAGAACTTAAATGGCTTCAAAAAACTATTTTTTTTTAACCTTTCCATCATCTCAGGTATATATTGACATTCAGTTACAATTTTACTAATACCTATAAACACATACACATAATTCCGAAAATGTGCCCTAACTAAAAGGTGGCCTACCACAAAAAAAAAAAAAAGAATTCTAGTTAAGGAGATTAAAGTTAGTAGTTAGTTAGATAATTCTAGTTAAGGTACATTTAAAACATGAAAAGGTTTCATAAATAAATTTGTTTGGGAAACCTTGATATTGATAACTGCAGTCATCGCTCTCTTCCAATTTAGACACAAGTGGGCATTCAGGGAAAAATCAGTAGCAAATCTACATAATGCATTCTTTTTAAAACATCAATTATCAACTGAACTTATATATGCTAATAAAACTGCTGCAAAATATTATTAAGAAACAACGATATGTTTATATATGCCACTTTACGTGATGTGTTTATATATGCCTAAGGTGTAGGAGACGGCGCCATTAGGACAGATTACGCAACAGCCGGGTGGCGCCAACAGGAGTGCCTCTCGAGATTGGACAATTTTTATTATTACTTTTTTCTTTAACTGTAAAAAAGACGGAGAAATTGTTTCGTAAGAGAGTAGTAGTGTAACGTTTTGCTAGTGATGAGATCTCTGTATTAAAATTTTGATTTAAAGTAATCCCTGCTGTGACTATTTCTTTTTTAACCTGCACGTTGTAACCCAGAGATTTGCAACATAGTATTTCTGGCGTCCTACTTTTATTTTCTGCTAAAATATGGATATCAAAGCTTTGAAAGCGAAACGAAAGTCGCTGAGAACAGCATTCACGGTTTGCTGCAACGCTATTACTCAGAAGATCGAAACTCAAACTTTAAAAAGTGACGAAGTCAGTACATTGTTTAAACAAATTCAAGATAAGTTCGCACGTTTAGAAACAACTCAAGAAGAAGTTTCGAATTTGCTGCTAAGTGATGATACCCTTCAAGAAGAATATTCCAAAGATTTTTCTGAAGCGGAGGAATACCGAGATAAATTCTGCTGTTTGTTCGCTATTGGAAAATGCAGAGAAAACAAATTCCTCTACAGAAGAAACAGCAAGTGAACAAAAAAGGAAATTCAAGCTTCCAAAACTAGAATTGAGGAAATTTAGTGGAGATCCGAAAGACTTTCTTGCCTTTTGGTCCCAGTTTGAAAAAATTCATAAAGATAATGCTATTGTGGATGAAGATAAATTTCAATATCTGTTACAGTGTGTGGTAGCGGATTCTAAAGCAGCAAGACTGGTAACAAGTTTTCCACCAACTAAAGAAAATTATCCAAAGGTGATTGCGCAACTTAAGGAACGCTTCGGCAGAGATGAACTTTTGGTTCAGATCTATGTACAGGATCTACTTTCTATAGTAATGAAGAATGCTGCTGGTCGAATTAAAGGAGATTTAGCAGAACTTTATGATTTACTTGAGAGCAAACTCATGGTTGGCACTCGAAAGTCTGGGTAGAACTAAAGAAAAATTTGCTGAATTTTTAGAGCCACTTGTTGAATCCTGCCTACCAGAGATTGTTCTTCGTGCATGGGAAAGAAGTCGTTCGATGGAAGATAACACGCCACACCAAGATAGTGCGCGTTCCCTGGATAAACTTTTATCCTTTCTTCGCAACGAAGTGCAAAGTGAGGAGATGATTAAGCTCGCACGTACCGGGCTGGGAGCTTCACGTTCTGTACATTCGCGTCCACAATCTGATGATCCGGATTGCTCTACAGCTGCTGCTCTGGTAAATGCTCAAGATTATACAGGTTGGAGAAATTTACGTTGTATTTTTTGTGAGAAATCCCATAATTCTGCCAAATGTTTTTCTGCTAGAAAAATGTCTTTGGAGGATAAATGAAAACTTTTGGCTCAAAAGCACGCGTGTTTTCGCTGTCTACGTGTGGACATAGTTCGCGGGCATGCAGAAGTAAAGTAAAATGTTTAAGTTGTGATAAATTTCACTATACCATTATGTGCTCTACTAAAGAACCTGTTAATTGAAACTGAAAGTACTGTTATTTCAAGTAATGTATTGTCTAATCAGTCAACTGTTAACGAAAATGTCTATCTGCAAACGCTTGTTTCGAAAATAGTATTTGAGGGTAAACAGCTTAAAGTTCGTACGATTTTGGACAGTGGTTCACAAAAGTCTTATCTTTCAGACAGAGTCATTATGTTTCTGCAACTGCGTCCCAAATCGAAACAAACCATTATACACGGTTTGTTTGGGGGGAGAGAGACTAGTCCTCATTCCCATATGTGGATCTGTTCCAAAAGTAGTTGATCACAATACCTTAAAAGAATTAAAAGAAAGAAATATTACCTTGTCTGATTTGCAAGCTACAGAATATGACATTGAATTGCTTTTAGGAGCAGATGCCATAGGGGACATTATTACTGGCATCTCTCTGAAACTGAACTCGGGTGTAACTGTAGTGGAGACTAAATTCGGATACACTGTGATTGGCAAAGTAAATAACTTAGTCACTATTCCAGCATTGGTAGAAAATAATTTATGCAGCAATGCAGTTTCATTGCACTGTGTTAATTTTGGCGTAACCGAACTCTGGAAATTAGATGCCATTGGCATAACAGATCCAATGGAAGATGTTAAACTAAGCTTGCTCACTGTGACACTCTTAAGCAATTCAAAGAGAATTTAAATATTCTTCCTGATGGACGATATGAATTGCCACTACCTTTTAAATCTGAAATCCTGTTGCCTAATAACAAGTCTATGACCTTTAGAAGGCACCACCGAATGTGCAGCAAATTAAAGAGAAAAACCAGTTAAATGACTATAAGGTAGTTTTTAAGCAATGGGAAGATTTAAAAATAATAGAAAAGGTTCCCGAAGCTGAAATTGACAATTTGGGTTGTTATTTGCCCCACAGACCTGCTATAAAACATTCTAGCCAGACAATGAAGGTAACGCCGGTGTTCGATGCTTCGGCCCGAGAGAAAAATCAGCCGTCTTTAAATGATTGTTTAAACATAGGCCAAAACTTAATTGGACTTATACCTGATATAATTGACAGGTTTAGACTGCATGCAATTGGTTTATCATCGGACATTGAAAAAGCGTTCCTTCAGCTTAATATTATACCAGAACACAGAGATTTTTTGAGGTTTTTTCTTCCAGGTCTTGAAGAACCTATGATTTACAGACACTGTAGAGTGGTGTTCGGTGTTTGTTCATCTCCGTTCCAACTCTCAGCATCGATAGAGCATCTCTTGGATAATTCACCTGCCGAGTTTGACGATGTGACCCAAAAATTAAAGCATTCGTATTATGTCGATAATTGCGTCACTGGGGTTCAAGATATCAAACAACAAGAAAATTTTATAGTTAAGGTGACAGAAGTAATGGCTCGAGGATGTTTAATCTACGGGGTTGGGAAAGGAATGTTCCGGGTCATTTTATCTCTCATAGTTCAGGTGTAACTTCGCTTCTTGGAATCTTATGGGACTTGGACAAAGATACATTGAAATGTAATTTTAATTACTCAGTGGACAATGAGATAAGTAAACGTAATATTTTGGCTATAGTACATAAAATTTTTTATCCTCAGGGTTTTTTGAGTCCAACCACCTTATTACCAAAATTATTATTACAGGAGGCTTGGACTATGAAATTAAAATGGGACGATCACTTGCCCGACAATATTAAAAAAAACTTTTCAGAAACGGCGGGATGAAATTAAATATCTTGAGAAAATTAGTATTCCACGCTATGTAGAAATAAATGAGACTTCAGAGTTGCATCTGTTAGTTGATGCATGTAAGAGCTCCTATGGTGCATGTATCTACATTCGAACTGTAATGCCTGTTGGAGTCAACATTCGGTTGATCAGAGCCAAATCCAGAGTAGCACCGTTAAAAACTTTGACAATTCCTCGTTTGGAATTAATGACTTGTTGTATTGGTGCGAGACTGGTTCACTCAATATGCGCCGCCTTGGATTTGCCTGTTTTGAAAATTATTGCATGAAGTGACTCTATGGTAGCACTCTGGTGGATTAAGAATCGTGGTGATTGGTCAGTTTTCGTAGCAAATAGAGTAAATGAAATAAAGTAGTTTGATTCCTTCTCAGTTTTGGCGCCATGTACCAGGTGATTTAAACCGAGCAGATTTACTCTCAAGAGGCAGTTCCCCTCGTTCATTTTCCGATTCTCTTTGGTGGGAAGGCCCGCCTTGGCACCTGGAACCTCTTCAAAATTGGCCCCCAGACTGCCTGGCTTACGAGACCTCTGAGGTAGAGCGAGAAAAAAGAAAAGTCAGGTTATGCAATCTTAATTCAATTGAAGAGGAAATACCTTGGTATGCTACTAGGTTTTCAAATTATCAACCATCATTCGACTAGTCTCATGGGTATTGCGGTTTATAAAAAATGCAAGAGGTAAGCGTGCATTTCGTGAGACTGGAAATTTAACCGTTCATGAAATGGAACAGGCAGAAAAAACTCTTGTAAAAATTGTACAAAGTAGGAATTTTCCCTCTGCGGACTCTGTTCCTAATATGAGTTTCATTTCAGACGGAGAGGGTATAAAAAGGGTGAAAACCCGCATTACAGAGTGATCAGACAATCCTGAATTTATTTGTTCAATTATTTTACCAGGCCAGTGCATTTTCTCCCACCGCCTGATCGAATATTATCATTTGCAAAATTGTCACGCTGGTACCCAAATACTCCTCGGAATAATAAGGGAGCGATTTTGGATAGTGAGGAATTGACTTCATCACTGTCTACCGACACCTTCTTGATGTCTTTGAGATGATTCGTAGCCAGAAGGGGGCGACCGAGAATAATTTATTCCGACAACGGAACTAATTTTCGAGGAGCGTAAAGATAACTAAGTAAGATCGATTGGGAAAAAATTTTGAGGCAAACGGCTACATAACGCATAATATGGAAATTTAATCCCACCACAGCTGCTTAGTGGGGGGCTGGTGGGAGAGGTTAGTTCGTATGGTAAAGGAACTGTTGAGAAGGACACTCGGTCACGCAGTTCTTACAACCGAGGAGTTGCAAACAGTATTGTGCGACTGTGAGTCAATAATTAACTCTAGACCTCTTACCTATCTGTCCGAAAATTCAGATGATTTAGTCCCACTTTCCCCAGCTATATTTCTCATCGAGAATCGCAACTCAGGTGTTCCCAATGTTGATTTCTGCGATTCAAAAAATCTTCGAAGGAGGGTTAGACATCGCCAAAATGATTTAAGACATAGATTTAGGAAGGAATATTTAGGCCTCCTCGTCCAGAATAAAATTCAGAAAAGTCCATCATCAGAGCTGCGGCTGTGTGAAATTGTCCTAATCGGAAATGACGTCAAAAAACGGATGAGTTGACCTTTAGCAAGGGTCGTTCGACTGATTCCCGGAAAAGATGGCAAGGTGAGAACTGTAGAACTG
>KL811028.1:0-38748 GCA_000611955.2 Stegodyphus mimosarum | reverse complement strand
CTCTATATGGGTTTTGAAAAGTATTAACAATGAATTTAGGAGTGACGCTATTGTTACACAAAGTAACTTTAGTTGCTAATGAGGGGGAGCCATCGATTAATTTTCTATTTGTAATGTCAACTAACAAATTAAAATGTGAAAGTCTATTCCGACGATAGGTTTATTAACATCCGCAATGATAAAAGGCCAGTTGAAAGATCTGCGTAGCCCTAAATCTAGCTCTAATAATTTTTGACCATATGTTTTGATTGTTGTACCGTTAGCTGCGAATAACTCTCGCTTAGCCACAGTTCTTTTTTCCGATGGTATTGGTGGAATAACCGATATTTCCGCTCCAGTGTCAATTAAAAAATGGGTTGCTGATGCGTTGTCACGAATATATAGACGACTCAGCTGTACCCCTTGATTTTCTGTCGTCATCGAAAGCCGGGGATTTAGTTTTCCTGTTTCGAGACCTGATATTTACATGGTGGAGTGCACTTGTACGCTCTCTCACCAAAGCGTTGATGAAAATAACAATTTTTGGGGTTATTGTTATTTTTGAAACTATTTCTAGAATTCGACCTGTATCGTCGTCTTTCTGGACTGGGGTTTCTACGCCTATTCATTTCTGCTACCTGCAGTGTTAAGTTTGATATCTGTTTCTGTAGATCTTCGGCTGTAATGTTATCAGATGGGGAAGAAACAATGCAAGCTACCTGTGGTGGATTGGGATTTAATTCCCATATTTCGTCAGCCATTGTAGACAATTTCGACAAATCATCACTGCTTACACATAAAATGCTCCGCATATCAGGTGGTAGTCGTTGCATCCACAATGTTTTCAAAAATTCATCTGGCACGTTCTCAGCCGCCAAGTTACGCATTTCGCAGAGAAGTTGGGATGGTTTCTTATCACCCAGTTCTAATTCGGTCAGAAGTTTCTGGGTTTTCTGTGTTTCAGAGTCGGCAAAAATTTCAATCAACCTCTTTTTAATGGCCAGATATTTGCTGTTGTTTGGTGGTTTAGTGAGAATATCAGAGATTTGTGACAATGTCCCTGTTTCAATAGAACTGACTACATAATCATATTTTGTTTGATCAGCCGTTATTCCAGTATTGCGAAATTGAGCTTCAATCTGAGGAAACCATATTTTGGGGTCAGGTTTCTAAAAAGGGGGAATTTTGATGCTGACCTTGGCGACAGTCGAAGGTGTGGCATTAGTTTCAGTTTCTTTACTTTCATCTCCTTCAGCCATAGTAGAATTAGGCTTAACGGAAGTGCAGTTACCTTTACCCAACTTTTTATTTTTTAAAGCTTAAGCTTTTCTGCTTAAAGTTTGCTGAGTAAAAACTAGTTCATTTATTCTTAACACATTTGATGCATTCAGAAAATTCTAATTGCATACATTACATCTGAAGGCATATTGCAATAAAGAACAAGAATTTTTAAAATTGACTTACCATTTTAAGAGTATTTCAGTCCGACGTACACACGGAATTTATTGTTCATAGACGTATAAAAACAATCATACCATCAATTCCTGATGTAATCCATGCGCACCAGAAGCACAACTATCTATCCAACGTCGAACTCAGAAAAAAAACCGCGGAACTTTAAAAATGGGTAAGTAGCTGCTTACGACGCTGTCCGTAACATATATTAGATAACAGGTGACTATCTATTAAGTGCGTATAATGTCAATGACATCTCGTTATATTATAAAAACATCGTACGTTCTTTTTCCAGCTTTACACTTCATAAGTTGAATTGGATCGCATCCGGGTAAACCAGTGTGGAAGTTTGGAACATAGGAAACGTTAAACGTTGTTCTGTCTCCAAGAATATTAATATTTATTTACATTTATTGGATATAGAATAATACAGACAGAAAATCAGTCAATGTTCTTTTTCTGGTCGAAGGCTTACTGTTACCACTCTGGTGAAACGAAAAACGCATGAGAGAAGTTTCGCTGATGGCGCTTCATCAACACGAATGATGTCGCCACATGGACCATCTGTAGGTGACGTATGCCCAGTTTTGCACACATTTGCTCAGAAATATTACTTACAAACTGGGGACCATTGTCGGAAATAACTTTTAGGGGCGCCCCGTATTTTAAAATATACTTATCTAAAATTGAAACTACTACAATTTTAGCAGACGCGCGTTTTAACGGAATCAGCTCTAACCATTTGCTAAAATGGTCCACTCTAACTAAACGATATCGGCTTTTGTTAATTTTGCTTCTAGAATAAGGTCCCAATAAATCGATGCCTATTATTTGGGAATCCTGATTTAATACTATTTAGGAACCCGGCCGGGCGGAAATTAACATAATTATTAAATTGACATGTGGGGCACAGCTGGATATACGCCCTAGTAAACTTTTGCATTTCGGGAAAGAAAACTGCCTTGCGAACTCTTTGGGCAGTTTTTTGTATGCCTAAATGGCCCTAAATGGCACAATCATGCAACTATTTAATTGACATGTTGGGCACGACTGGACATACGCCCTAGTAAACTTTGCAGTTCTGGAAAGAACACTGCCTCGCGAAATCTTTGGACAGTTTTTCTCATACCTAAATGGGCCGAAATGGCACAATCGTGCAACTCCTCTAATACATTCAATCTAATGCTAGCTGGGATAACCGGTCTATATTCATGGTTCTCATTAGTCGTTTTCGTATAAAATAACAGTCCGTCAATTATTGCGTAATTTGCGGCACTATTTCTTATTGGCACAATATCCGGATGACTGAAATTCTCAGGGTCGGCCAAATAATTGTATATATTTTTGAACTCCGGATCTTTTCTGAGTTCGGCTATTACTGTTTCACGAGAATCTAACACTTTGGATGTCAGCATGGCTATCTTAAGTATATTTCCATTTTCATCTAAGTTAATTCTGCTTAAAGCAGCTGCCACAACATTTTCTTTCCCCGGCGTATGTTTAATTATTAGATTATATTCCTGCAGTTTAAGAGCCCACCTTATTAATCTGGGTGATAAATTTTTTCCAGAATAGAGTCTAGTGACCGCCGCGTGTTCGGTATATACAGTTACTGGAGAACTTCCAAAGAACACACGAAATTTCTGTACTGCTGATAACACTGCGAGAGTTTCTCTTTCCGTTGCCGAATAGTTTCTCTGGGTTTCATTTAATGTTCGACTGAAAAAGGCGACGGGTTGACCATTTTGAGAAAGCACTGCCCCAGTCGCGAAATCTGAAGCGTCCGCTGAAATCTATAATCCTTTATCCCCCTCTGGAAATTTTAAGACGGGAGCTTGAGTCAATGCGTCTTTCAGTTTTTGAAACGCCAAGTTGGCTTCTGCTGACCACGAAAACATAGCTTTCTTTCTTTTCAACTTTAGCAGCGGCTCAGCTATTTTTACAGAGTCTTTAATGAAGGACCGATAGTATGAACACATCCCAAGAAACGACGATAACTTCTTCGTTGTTTTAGGAACAGCATAATTTTTAATAGCTATTATCTTTGACTGATCCGTTTCGATTCCATTCTGAGAAATTTTAAACCCTAAGTAACGTAACTCTTTCGCGGCAAATTTACATTTGGACGTATTTATCTTCAAACCAGCTTCATTTAACAATAAAAACATTTTTCGTAAATCTTGTAAGTGCTGTTCTAAAGTACAACTCGTAATTATAATATCGTCTAAATATATGAACGTACTTTTACCAAGGACCGGTCTTTAGACGATGTCCATACATCTTTGGAAAGTTGCCGGCGCGCCGGATAAACCAAAAGGCATCCTAAGAAATGCGTACGTGCCAGGCTTAGTTATGAAGGCGGTTTTGGGGACGACCACGGGTTTTACCCCAATCTGAAAATAGCCACTCGTAAGATCTAATGTAGTCATATACTTTGTAGAGGAAATATTTCGAATTATCTCTTCGATTATCGGTAGAGGATATACAGGATATTTTGTGACGGAATTGAGCTTGCGATAATCTATAGCAAAACGCTACCGCTTCGGGTGCGTAATCGGATAATCATTATTTTTCTTGCATAAAACTACTGGGCTAGCATAACTGCTAGAATTCGCAGTGATTATTATGTTTTTCAACATCTCCTTGATATGGTATTCAATTATCCTTTACCTTATCATAGCGGTATGGCTTTTATCTTACTGGTTGGGCGCCCTCTGTTTGGATTTCATGATTTGTCACTTGCGTGACACCCGGTACATCGCTAAATAAATTTGGAAACTCACTTACCAACTTCTGCAGTTTTTTGCTCTTCTGCCGGTAAGTGCTGTAAGTCCAGCTGCGGGGGCTTATCATTCTGTTTATCTACTGGTTGCATTAATAACGTCTATTTTCCTTCTTGAAAATCCATTTTTGCTTCTGCCAATCTAAAAATATCCACACCCAGAATAATACATTTTTGCAGGTTTCTCACAATATAAAATACAATTTTTACCTGCTCGCCGTTGATACGCACAAAATGTAGCACTTTTCCTAAGCATCTACACTTTTCTCCTTCGGCACGACATTCGTGTCTCTTGTACTAAAAATTCTGTAACGGCGAAAGTGCTTCTTGAAAAATTTTTCCGAGGTAAAGGTGCTTTGCGCTCCTGTATCCAAAAGAGCCGTCGCCGGTATGTTGTTAATTTAAACTTCAATCTTTGGTAAACTTAATTTTTTCACGACCACGGTGTTTAAATTAATTGTGGAAGGATTTTGCGAGGCCTCGGACTTCCTCACCTTCCTTGAAGAAATCCATCTTAGTTTAAATCCTTCTTATTCTGGTTGCCTTCTGCATCTTTGCTCGTTTTTCGATTAAAGTCTCGTCGTTCGCCGCTCGATTTAGGAGATACATCTTTCTTCGGCCATTGCTTCGCCTTGTTCCCATAACTCTGATTTTGCTTCTGCTGGGGTCTTGGCGAACTCCACTGCCTTCGCTCACATTGTTTGGCGACGTCGTTCGTTGTCTGCCGTTCTTCGGCTTTCAAATTGTACGGCGAGCTCGAATAATTTATCTAAAGTCGTTAGGTTTCTTAGCTCGATAAAATCTTGAACTTGGGGCAGTAGCCTAGGAAGTATAATTTGAACAATTTCAGGATCCTGGCGACTTCCATACAAAAGCTTGAAAACTTGGATTTTTCTCAAGATACAATTTGACAAATCTTCTATCTTTTCCTGAGAGAGACTAAAATGTTCCGCCTCCAGTCTGGCTCGATCTCGTACTATAGGAAATGCTTTCACGAAGGAATTGTGGAGCTTCCCGGTTCCCCCAAGAGATTCTTTCCAATACACTTGAAGCAATTTAGCGCTTGACCCTTCAAAGTGCTGGTGGCAAGAGTGACTTTCTGAAATTCGTGAACTGGGTATAACAAAGTGGGCGTCTAGCTTGTCCAGGAAATTTATTACGGCTGACTTGCCGTCAAAACTTGCCGCTGGCTTCATGGCTGCCCGCATGGTTTTTACAATGTAGCCAAATCTTTCTAGGGCAGGAGGTGGTATCTCAGGGTTCTGACCAGGTACTGCAGGTATCTCAGTTTCGTCTTCTTGTCTTTCAGGCCATCCTCTCATTTTTCTTCGGGCGCTAGTGTCAGGACTGAGTGTTCGGTGCATATTCTTGGCAAACATCTTCGTGAGACACTTTACACGATCCTGATCTTGAACAGGGAGCTGAATGCAGCTATGTTCTGTGGTAGAATACTGTGATTAAGAATAACTATACGATAGAAGGATTTAAAATAGTCTTTTATTAAGCCACAATTATATACAGCCACTTCCCAACTCGGGAGGGATACAGAAAATAACGACCGCACTTGGGTCTAAACTGAACAATCAGATAATTTAAACTAAAGCTAATTAGAAATTAAGTAATCCTTGCTCACAGAGCTATTAACCCGAGGTTGGCCTCTATGCTAAATGGTGCCTAGCAAGATCTCACTAATACTAACGCACTTAGAATTACTTCAATAAGTAATAGCGTAACAGCGATACGGCTTACAATTTAAATACTAGCTGGTCAGGCGAACGTCGAATAGAGTAACAGTGGTCTGAGACTAAAATCTCTTTCACACTGAGAGGTTCCTACCTCTCGTTTAAATAGGACTTGGCTTCACTTCAAATCAGCATAAAGCTGAAACGCGCGCTTATTCTAACGGGAAGTTGAAATAAGAACAGATAGAAAAAGGCAAATTAAAATAAAACTTTGTTAGTTTAACTAAAACCTTACAAGTTATCTGATTTTTTTTAAGAGAAGTGCTTTGCTTGAAGAGATTTTCCTTTCGTTTTCCTCCTTTTCTCTTAAGTTTTCACTTGCGTTAATCACTCGTAATTTCTTCAAACCTGTCTTACAAACAACTTCCTCAGTTCTTGTTAATTCCAAATACTTCACTTAGTTTTCATTAACTAACATTTCCAAATGAAGGTATTTTAATCATTTATATTTTTCGTTTAAAGTTGAAGGGTAGTATCAAGACAAAGAATACAGTTTCCGTTAACAGAACCAGTCACACAGTTGATAACACTACACAAAATTCAATCAGAAAGATACTATTCTCAAAGCTCCAAACTTAACTTCAAATCTCGGTTATACGTAAGTTTAAAATTACTTGTGTATAACAGTGATGCATTCTTTCTTTTCTGAAACTTTTTGGAAAGGATTTAAATTTTCGTTAATGAATTTAATATTTTCGTTAAGTTATTATTTGTTTTAACTTGATATTTTTGTCGACTTGTACAATATATGTGTAATTCTTGCAATTTCTGCTTACGTGTTTTTTACGTTTGAGATTTATGTATTTTAGTAAATGTCACATTATATACTGAGGTATGTAGAACCTTAACTTATATTTTAACATTGTTAAAGGGAAAACCCAGCACAACATTAACTAAGTTAAATTTAATTCTTTTCTAATGATCTATTTTCCTAGGAAATTTGAATTCCTGTTCCCCTTCTAATATTCACTGTATCATTCATACTGTACTTAGGTTTCTGCTAAATATGCAGTACAGAATTCCAAAACCTTTTTCTTCTAAATATGGCTGTTTTTGTCATACAATTCTCACTTTACTGTAAGTTCATTTATAAGGTATTTTCTCCGTCCTTTCATCATGCCTTCGTGGTGTTAGTAACACACTCGGCGCCGATTCGAGATTCGAGCCACGGTGAAGGCATTGCTCAGTTTTCATGTCTTCTGCTTCAAAATAACCTAACAGATCTACTCACTGACATTAGTAATCCCAATTTTTTTGACATATGTATGATTCTGTTTATTGTTGCTTATTATATAACTTGATTTTTAACAATATTTGCTGTTCTGGGATTTTATTTCATTGCAGTGGATACTTCTAACGTTTACTATCATAGCATATTCTGAAATTTTAATAAAGAGTCCCTTTTCAAAGAGCATTTAATGCCTATATGTATCCTGAGCATAGGATGAGATTGAGACATACATTACACACATCGAATGTCTCTAATATGTGTAATGTATTTGTGTGATATATGCTTTATGACATAGATATAGTGTAAAATTTTGTAATTAATATTCATGAATATTGTAGTTAGCGATGACAACACATAAAGATAAAAAAACTGAAATAAATAAGTAAAACAAAATCTCATTCCAAGCGATTTCTTCATTTATGCTCATGTTGTGATTTTCTGCATGTTACTGCTACGAAACTTGTTTAGGAATCTTTAAGAAATGAAGATGAAAATTCTCCTGAGGCATGAATTGAACGATATTCAGGTGCCTGATTAGAAGGTCCGCAAAGCCTAAAAACTAAAGCTCTAGAGTTAGGGAGCAGTTGAGAAATCGCCTTGAAAGGGCTTTATTGACAAGGTAACTTACCAGCATCTAAACGTATAGATAATATGGCCCGCTAGGAGAAATCTTGTGGATAATAAATTTCCGAACTACGGCTGAAAGATAGTTATTTCGACATGTAAAAAACGTCTGATTCGGGAACAACATGCCTTCCTTGTACGGCCTATTAATTATTCTTTTTAGAACAACAAACTGATATTAAATATTGTTAGGTATTCCCTGTTAGGCGAATTACATATATAAAATGTTATTATGCACGCAACGAAACTACCTTATTTGTCGAAAATTGATTCTTTTTAAAATTTCATATTCCCAAAACATGAATATTTTTGTCATTAAAACCCTTCTGTAATTGGAAGTTATAGCTACGACCAACGATTATGAAAGTAAAGGCCAAAAAATTCGTTGTGAATCAATTTTGCAATCCGGTTTGGATTGAGTCTATCCGTACTGACAGACGTCACGAAAAAAAAAGTCCAGATGGATTCAAAATAGATTCAAAACATTCAAAATAGATATTTCCGTTGAAATGCGATACCCGAAAATGTTTCGCCATTACAGTACTTCTTTTACTTCGTTCAATCAATCAAAAATATTGGCAAGTTAGAAGAATGAAAATTTAACAAAAGTGTAGAGCCATTAAAATTTTAAAGCAGGAAACATGAAAAATATGCTATGCTTTCGCCGGGATTCGGAACTTTTGAATACGCGCCAAGTGTGCTTCCATTACATCACGAAGGCATGCTGCAAGGAGGGAGAAAACACCTCATATGCTCCCCCTTGTAAAGGGCGACTGGAGATTATGGAATCCTCATATGCTCCCCCTTGTAAAGGGCGACTGGAGATTATGGAATCCAAACGTTAAATCCAGGTAGTGATGAATTTACCACAGCTATTTAGTTCGGGTGCCACCGTAAAATCATCTTAGAACCTTTCCAAGAAAGAAAATACAGGAAATCTGTTGTAGCGCCCGAACTAAAAGATGGTGTACAATAATTCGTCATCACCAGGACGTGGGGATTGAGTCTCCTGATCCCTGGCCATTTACTAAAAAGGAGAATATGCGGTAACTCAATGTTGACAGAGTCCAGCCCTCCTGGCCGTCCAAAGGACGGCCTCCGTCTCCAACAGACCCCGCCCACGTCATACCATAAACGAAGGCAGCCAGAGACCCGGAACGCCCCAAACAACAAGCCAGCCCCCGAGAAGCCACAGCCACAGGCCCGAGTAACTAAAATAATTAGTAAACACAACTAAAAGAAATTATAAAATAGAAGCACTCCTTTCCAACTCAGAAAAACAGACATAAATATTATACAATAAAAACCATGAGTATACATATAATATATATATATATGTATATATTTAGGACTGTCTCTCATACGGCACAACAGGATAGAAGAGAAGAAATAACTTATAAAAAATGTAAGATTAGTAACTAAACCAAGGAAAAGGAAAGAGACAACACAGCACCCATATAAAAACATGTGAAAGAACAAAACAAATGACACCACCTGAAATCTAAATTTTTATGCCAGCCGCCCATCGTTTATAGTGTTCATCACCTGTTTACAATATAATATAAATCCATTTATGTCTGTGAAAGGATCGTTACAAGTGTCACCATATTTAGATCTCAATAGAGTGAAAGACAATGTTCAAGGAAGTGCTGCTCTTCGCCGACAACCCCACAGGCAGCACAAAGGTTATCATTCTGTAGTTTAAATCTGGCAAGGTAGGCCGGGAAACCCCATGACCTGTTAAAAATTGATTCAGATCGATATCGGTTAATGTAGTAAGATGTCGATGTTTAGAGAAATCAAACTTTTGCCAATAATTTATTGTTCGCTCTAAAACATACCATTTGTTATACCATTATTGAAGATAATAATTTTTTATCATGCTACAGACCACACGTTTAGAACCTTGATTGGGGCGTCTCCCTACCCATCGCTTCCTTGCGCGGACGTCAGCTCTCTTATTCCCTATAAATCCCACATGACCCTTTATCCAACCCAAAGTAATATTAAAACTTAATTCTAGGTACAGATTTTTAATAGTGTAAACTAATTCATTCTGGGTATTATACGCCTTTAAGGCCTCAAGTGATGACAATGAATCTGAAAATACATAAAAACAGTTAGCTACAAAATTTTAGATTTTAATCCATTTGAAGTCATTAAGAATGGCGGTGAGCTCGGCTTGAAAGACAGAATTAAATTTTTCTAGAGTAACGTGTTTACAGTGAATCTCCACACCATAATAACACACTGTAAAAGCAGACCCCACTCCCTCATTCAGCCCCGATCCATCTGTATATATTTCGAATTCACGAGTATCTGTAGAGTAAAATATATAAGAGAGGTCAAAGCGCTCAGCGTGATGTACAAGATGAAAATTAAATTTGGAAAAGCACTAAGAAACAATATCGTTATTATAGGAAATATCAACTTTTCTAATACGAAGTAGTGCCTTGTTGTCAAAATTCTTTAAAAAACTGAGAGGGGTGGAATCCGCGCCAAGATTCACAGCACCTCACTAGAAACTGTTCTAAAACACCTGGTGAACATTAATAACCATCCCCGCTGAACAGAATCCATTTTCGTTCTCAGGCGCAGCAACTCGCTTGTCCTAGAGCCCCATGCTATGGTACCCTTAGTGACTATTGGTATAAAAAGGAGAATATACGGTATACATTCTCCATTCTTTCAGCATGACTTCGAAGTGAAATGGTAGCAGATTCGGAGCGTATTCGCAACGTCCACAGGTTCGAGTTCTGGCGAGAGCATTGCACATTTTTCACATCTCCACCTTCAAAATAACCTTCTCTAGAAAACAATAAACAAAGGTTCAATGAAAGTAAAATTCGCATAGATAAAATACGAATTTCTTTCAGAACTGGTATAGCAAAATAAGGTACGCTTATTAAAAGTGTTATAGAAAGTTGAGAGACAGTTTATATGAAATAAAAAGAATTCCAATTAAGATTAATGTTTAGATATAATTTTTGAATTTCGTTAAATCTAGCATAGTGGTACTGATTTTTGAACAACAAAATTTATAAAATTTTCGAAATTACTTTTTAAATATTATTTTTTTCATACATAGAGCTGTCGAGTATGAAAGAAAGTTTGAAATTGATAGTGGTGACCATCACATATGGGCTCCTAGTTTCTGAAGTATGGCTACTTCCAGTTGCCGCACCCCAAAATGATTTCCTTGGATTCGATTTACTTGAAGAAGGACCATTGGAGGGCCTTAACGAAGATTTTGGAACATTTGAAATAAATGACATTGATGAATTTGATATTAGTAGTCTACAATGGGGAGATGAAAATAGAATCGGCCAGTCAAAATTAGTAAAAACATCCCAAACGAATGGCGACGAAATAGACGATATATTCGACCTTGATTTTTCAGTAAACGACGGAGAATTTAGTGAATTCCTAGAAGACACAAATGTAAGCGAAAATGGTGATATTTTTGCATCAGAAGATTTATCATGGATTACAAAGGATATTGATGAGTCCACATCATCTGGTGTGAGTGGTTCAGCCGAGATCGATGTCAGCGCATCCGCATCCGCTACTGTCAGTGGGTCTGCCGAGATCGGTGCATCTGCGTCCTTATCACTGGAAGCCATTGGTTCCGCATCCCTTGATGTCAGTGCTTCTGCATCCACATCTGTCGAGATCGATATCAGCACATCCGCGTCTGCCAGTGCTTCTGCATCTCCCCAGCTCGATATCAGCGCATCTGTTTCTGCTAGTGCTTCTGCATCTCCCGAGCTCGATATCAGCGCATCCGCATCTGCTAGAGTTTCTGCATCCGCCGAGGTCGGCACATCTGCATCCGCCGAGATCGGAGCATCTGTATCCGCCGAGATCGGCGCATCTGCGGAGTTGAGCGCATCTGCCGAGGTCAGCGCATCTGCCGAGATCAGCGTATCTGCCGAGGTAAGCGCATCTGCCGAGTTCAGCGTATCTACCGCGGTAAGCGCATCTGCCGAGTTCAGCGCATCTGCCGAGGTCAGCGCATCTGCGAAGTTCAGCGCATCTGCCAAAGTCAGCGCATCTGCCGAGTTCAGCGGATCGGCCGAGGTCAGCGCATCAGCGGAGTTCAGCGCATCTGCCGAGGTCAGCGCATCTGCGGAGTTCAGCGCATCTGCTGAGGTCAGAGCATCTGCGGAATTTAGCGCATCTGCCGAGGTCAGCGCATCTGCCGAGGTAAGCGCATCTGCGGAGTTCAGCGCATCTGCGGAGTTCAGCGCATCTGCGGAGTTCAGCGCATCTGCTGAGGTCAGCGCATCTGCGGAATTTAGCGCATCTGCCGAGGTAAGCGCATCTGCGGAGTTCAGCGCATCTGCGGAGTTCAGCGCATCTGTCGAGGTCAGCGCATCTGCGGAGTTCAGCGCATCGGCCGATTTTAGCGCATCTGCCGAGGTCAGCGCATCTGCGGATTTCAGCGCATCTGCCGAGGTCAGCGCATCTGCCGATTTCAGCGCATCAGCCGAGGTCAGCGCATCTGCCGAGTTCAGCGCAACTGCCGAGTTCAGCGCATCTGCCGAGGTAAGCGCATCTGCCGACGTAAGCGCATCTGCCGAGTTCAGCGCATCTGCTGAGGTCAGCGCATCTGCTGAGGTCAGCGCATCTGCGCAGTTCAGTGCATCGGCCGAGATCAGCGCATCTGCCGATTTCAGGGCATCTGCCGAGTTCAGCGCATCTGCGGAGTTCAGCGCATCTGCCGAGGTCAGCGCATCTGCCGAGTTCAGCGCATCTGCTGAGGTCAGCGCATCTGCGCAGTTCAGCGCATCGGCCGAGGTCAGCGCATCTGCCGAGGTCAGCGCATCGGCCGAGGTCAGCGCATCTCCCGAATTCAGCACATCTGCGCACTTCAGCGCATCTGCAGAGGTCAGCGCATCGGCCGATTTGAGCGCATCTGCCGATTTTAGCGCATCTGCCGAGGTCAGCGCATCTGCGGTCAGCGCATCATCTGCGCACTTCAGCGCATCTGCAGAGGTCAGCGCATCGGCCGATTTGAGCGCATCTGCCGATTTTAGCGCATCTGCCGAGGTCAGCGCATCTGCTGAGGTCAGCGCATCTGCGCAGTTCAGCGCATCGGCCGAGGTCAGCGCATCTGCCGATTTCAGCGCATCGGCCGAGGTCAGCGCATCTGCTGAGGTCAGCGCAGCTGCGCAGTTCAGCGCATCGGCCGAGGTAAGCGCATCTGCCGAGGTCAGCGCATCTGCCGATTTTAGCGCATCTGCCGAGGTCAGCGCATCTGCGCAGCTCAGCGCATCGGCCGATGTCAGTGCATCTGCCGATTTCAGCGCATCTGCCGAGGTCAGCGCATCTGCCGATTTCAGCGCATCGGCCGAGGTCAGCGCATCTGCCGAGATCAGCGCATCTGCGCAGTTCAGCGCATCTGCCGAGGTCAGCGCATCTGCGCAGTTCAGCGC
This sequence comes from Stegodyphus mimosarum, assembly GCA_000611955.2. NCBI lineage: Eukaryota > Metazoa > Arthropoda > Arachnida > Araneae > Eresidae > Stegodyphus > Stegodyphus mimosarum. The sequence continues at coordinate 25,497 of KL811028.1, read as the reverse complement.
ATCTGCCGAGGTCAGCGCATCTGCCAAGATAAGCGCATCGGCCGAGTTCAGCGCATCTGCCGAGGTAAGCGCATCTGCCGATTTTAGCGCATCGGCCGAGGTCAGCGCATATGCCGCGTTCAGCGCATCGGCCGAAGTCAGCGCATCTGCCGAGATCAGCGCATCTGCCCAGGTCAGCGCATCTGCGCAGTTCAGTGCATCGGCCGGGGTCAGCGCATCTGCCGATTTCAGCGGATCGGCCGAGGTCAGCGCATCTGTCGAGATCAGCGCATCTGCGCAGTTCAGCGCATCTGCCGAATTCAGCACATCTGCGGTGTTCAGCGCATCGGCCGAGGTCAGCGCATCTGCCGATTTCAGCGCATCTGCTGATTTTAGCGCATCTGCCGAGGTCAGCGCATCTGCCGAGGTCAGCGCATCGGCTGAGGTCAGCGCATCTGCCGAGTTCAGTGCATCTGCCGATGTCAGCGCATCTGCCGAGGTAAGCGCATCTGCCGAGGTAAGCGCATCTGCCGATTTTAGCGCATCTGCCGAGGTCAGCGCATCTGCCGCGTTCAGCGCATCGGCCGAAGTCAGCGCATCTGCCGAGATCAGCGCATCTGCCGAGATCAGCGCATCTGCCCAGGTCAGCGCATCCGCCGAGGTAAGCGCATATGCCGAGGTCAGCGCATCGGCCGAGGTCAGCGCTTCGGCCGATTTCAGCGCATCTGCTGAGGTCAGAGCATCTGCCGATTTTAGCGCATCGGCCGAGTTCAGCGCATCTGCCGCGTTCAGCGCATCGGCCGAAGTCAGCGCATCTGCCGAGATCAGCGCATCTGCCCAGGTCAGCGCATCTGCGGAGGTCAGCGCATCTGCGCATTTCAGCGCATCGGCCGAGGTCAGCGCATCTCCCGATTTCAGCGGATCGGCCGAGGTCAGCGCATCTGCCGAGGTCAGCGCATCTGCCGATTTCAGCGCATCTGCCGAGGTCAGCGCATCGGCCGAGGTCAGCGCATCTGCCGATTTCAGCGCATCGGCCGAGGTCAACGCATCTGCCGACTTCAGCGCATCTGCGGAGGTCAGCGCATCTGCCGAAGTCAGCGCATCTGCCGAGGTCAGCGCATCGGCCGATGTCAGCGCATCTGCGGAGGTCAGCGCATCTGCCGAGGTCAGCGCATCTGCCAAGTTCAGCGCATCTGCCGATTTCAGCGGATCTGCCGAGGTCAGCGCATCGGCCGAGGTCAGCGCATCTGCCGAGTTCAGTGCATCTGCCGAGGTCAGCGCATCTGCCGAGGTAAGCGCATCGGCCGAGTTCAGCGCATCTGCCGAGGTAAGCGCATCTGCCAAACTCAGCGCATCTGCCGAGGTCAGCGTATCTGCCGCGTTCAGCGCATCGGCCGAAGTAAGCGCATCTGCCGAGGTCAGCGCATCTGCCGAGGTCAGTGCATCTGCCGAGATCAGCGCATCGGTCGTAGTCAGTGCTTCAGCTGACCTCAGCGCATCGGTCGACGTCAGTGCTTCAGCTGATCTCAGCGCATCCGCCGACGTCAGTGCTTCAGCTGACCTCAGCGCCAGCGCATCGGTCGACGTCAGTGCTTCAGCTGACCTCAGCGCATCGGTCGACGTCAGTGCTTCAGCTGACCTCAGCGCATCGGTCGACGTCAGTGCTTCAGCTGACCTCAGCGCATCGGTCGACGTCAGTGCTTCAGCTGACCTCAGCGCATCGGTCGACGTCAGTGCTTCAGCTGACCTCAGCGCATCGGTCGACGTCAGTGCTTCAGCTGACCTCAGCGCATCGGTCGACGTCAGTGCTTCAGCTGACCTCAGCGCATCGGTCGACGTCAGTGCTTCAGCTGACCTCAGCGCATCGGTCGACGTCAGTGCTTCAGCTGACCTCAGCGCATCGGTCGACGTCAGTGCTTCAGCTGACCTCAGCGCATCGGTCGACGTCAGTGCTTCAGCTGACCTCAGCGCATCGGTCGACGTCAGTGCTTCAGCTGACCTCAGCGCATCGGTCGACGTCAGTGCTTCAGCTGACCTCAGCGCCAGCGCATCGGTCGACGTCAGTGCTTCAGCTGACCTCAGCGCCAGCGCATCGGTCGACGTCAGTGCTTCAGCTGACCTCAGCGCATCGGTCGACGTCAGTGCTTCAGCTGACCTCAGCGCATCGGTCGACATCAGTGCTTCAGCTGACCTCAGCGCATCGGTCGACGTCAGTGCTTCAGCTGATCTCAGCGCATCCGTCGACGTCAGTGCTTCAGCTGACCTCAGCGCATCGGCCGGCGTCAGTGCTTCAGCTGACGTCAGCGCATCGGTCGTCCGCTGATCTCAGTGCATCCGCCGACGTCAGTGCTTCAGCTGACCTCAGCGCCAGCGCATCGGTCGACGTCAGTGCTTCAGCTGACCTCAGCGCATCCGCCGACGTCAGTGCTTCAGCTGACCTCAGCGCCAGCGCATCGGTCGACGTCAGTGCTTCAGCTGAGGTCAGCGCCAGCGCATCGGTCGACGTCAGTGCTTCAGCTGACCTCAGCGCCAGCGCATCTGTCGACGTCAGTGCTTCAGCTGACCTCAGAGCATCGGTCGACGTCAGTGCTTCAGCTGACCTCAGCGCCAGCGCATCGGTCGACGTCAGTGCTTCAGCTCACCTCAGCGCATCGGTCGACGTCAGCGCTTCAGCTGACCTCAGCGCATCGGTCGACGTCAGTGCTTCAGCTGACCTCAGCGCCAGCGCATCGGTCGACGTCAGTGCTTCAGCTGACCTCAGCGCATCGGTCGACGTCAGTGCTTCAGCTGACCTCAGCGCATCGGTCGACGTCAGTGCTTCAGCTGACCTCAGCGCATCGGTCGACGTCAGTGCTTCAGCTGACCTCAGCGCATCGGTCGACGTCAGTGCTTCAGCTGACCTCAGCGCATCGGTCGACGTCAGTGCTTCAGCTGACCTCAGCGCATCGGTCGACGTCAGTGCTTCAGCTGACCTCAGCGCATCGGTCGACGTCAGTGCTTCAGCTGACCTCAGCGCATCGGTCGACGTCAGTGCTTCAGCTGACCTCAGCGCATCGGTCGACGTCAGTGCTTCAGCTGACCTCAGCGCATCGGTCGACGTCAGTGCTTCAGCTGACCTCAGCGCATCGGTCGACGTCAGTGCTTCAGCTGACCTCAGCGCATCGGTCGACGTCAGTGCTTCAGCTGACCTCAGCGCATCGGTCGACGTCAGTGCTTCAGCTGACCTCAGCGCATCGGTCGACGTCAGTGCTTCAGCTGACCTCAGCGCATCGGTCGACGTCAGTGCTTCAGCTGACCTCAGCGCATCGGTCGACGTCAGTGCTTCAGCTGACCTCAGCGCCAGCGCATCGGTCGGCGTCAGTGCTTCAGCTGACCTCAGCGCATCGGTCGACGTCAGTGCTTCAGCTGACCTCAGCGCATCGGTCGACGTCAGTGCTTCAGCTGACCTCAGCGCATCGGTCGACGTCAGTGCTTCAGCTGACCTCAGCGCATCGGTCGACGTCAGTGCTTCAGCTGACCTCAGCGCATCGGTCGACGTCAGTGCTTCAGCTGACCTCAGCGCATCGGTCGACGTCAGTGCTTCAGCTGACCTCAGCGCCAGCGCATCGGTCGGCGTCAGTGCTTCAGCTGACCTCAGCGCATCGGTCGACGTCAGTGCTTCAGCTGACCTCAGCGCATCGGTCGACGTCAGTGCTTCAGCTGATCTCAGCGCATCGGTCGACGTCAGTGCTTCAGCTGATCTCAGCGCATCCGCCGATGTCAGTGCTTCAGCTGACCTCAGCGCCAGCGCATCGGTCGGCGTCAGTGCTTCAGCTGACCTCAGCGCTTCAGCTGACCTCAGCGCATCAGTCGACGTCAGTGCTTCAGCTGATCTCAGCGCATCGGTCGACGTCAGTGCTTCAGCTGACCTCAGCGCATCGGTCGACGTCAGTGCTTCAGCTGACCTCAGCGCATCGGTCGACGTCAGTGCTTCAGCTGACCTCAGCGCATCGGTCGACGTCAGTGCTTCAGCTGACCTCAGCGCATCGGTCGACGTCAGTGCTTCAGCTGACCTCAGCGCATCGGTCGACGTCAGTGCTTCAGCTGACCTCAGCGCATCGGTCGACGTCAGTGCTTCAGCTGACCTCAGCGCATCGGTCGACGTCAGTGCTTCAGCTGACCTCAGCGCATCGGTCGACGTCAGTGCTTCAGCTGACCTCAGCGCATCGGTCGACGTCAGTGCTTCAGCTGACCTCAGCGCATCGGTCGACGTCAGTGCTTCAGCTGACCTCAGCGCATCGGTCGACGTCAGTGCTTCAGCTGACCTCAGCGCATCGGTCGACGTCAGTGCTTCAGCTGACCTCAGCGCATCGGTCGACGTCAGTGCTTCAGCTGACCTCAGCGCATCGGTCGACGTCAGTGCTTCAGCTGACCTCAGCGCATCGGTCGACGTCAGTGCTTCAGCTGACCTCAGCGCATCGGTCGACGTCAGTGCTTCAGCTGACCTCAGCGCATCGGTCGACGTCAGTGCTTCAGCTGACCTCAGCGCATCGGTCGACGTCAGTGCTTCAGCTGACCTCAGCGCATCGGTCGACGTCAGTGCTTCAGCTGACCTCAGCGCATCGGTCGACGTCAGTGCTTCAGCTGACCTCAGCGCATCGGTCGACGTCAGTGCTTCAGCTGACCTCAGCGCATCGGTCGACGTCAGTGCTTCAGCTGACCTCAGCGCATCCGTCGACGTCAGTGCTTCGGCTGACCTCAGCGCATCCGTCGACGTCAGTGCTTCAGCTGACCTCAGCGCCAGCGCATCGGTCGACGTCAGTGCTTCAGCTGACCTCAGCGCCAGCGCATCGGTCGGCGTCAGTGCTTCAGCTGACCTCAGCGCCAGCGCATCGGTCGACGTCAGTGCTTCAGCTGACCTCAGCGCCAGCGCATCGGTCGACGTCAGTGCTTCAGCTGACCTCAGCGCCAGCGCATCGGTCGACGTCAGTGCTTCAGCTGACCTCAGCGCATCCGCCCACGTCAGTGCTTCAGCTGACCTCAGCGCATCGGTCGACGTCAGTGCTTCAGCTGACCTCAGCGCATCCGCCCACGTCAGTGCTTCAGCTGATCTCAGCGCATCGGTCGGCGTCAGTGCTTCAGCTGACCTCAGCGCATCGGTCGACGTCAGTGCTTCAGCTGACCTCAGCGCATCGGTCGACGTCAGTGCTTCAGCTGATCTCAGCGCATCGGCCGAGGTAAGCGCATCGGCCGATTTCAGCGCATCTGCCGAGGTAAGTGCATCTGCCGAGTTCAGCGCATCTGCGCAGTTCAGCGCATCGGCCGAGGTCAGCGCGTCTGCCGAGGTCAGCGCATCTGCCGAGTTCAGCGTGCTTCAGCTGACCTCAGCGCATCGGTCGACGTCAGTGCTTCAGCTGATCTCAGCGCATCGGCCGAGGTAAGCGCATCGGCCGATTTCAGCGCATCTGCCGAGGTAAGTGCATCTGCCGAGTTCAGCGCATCTGCGCAGTTCAGCGCATCGGCCGAGGTCAGCGCGTCTGCCGAGGTCAGCGCATCTGCCGAGTTCAGCGCATCTGCGCAGTTCAGCGCATCTGCCGAGGTCAGCGCATCTGCGAAGTTCAGCGTATCGGCCGAGGTCAGCGCATCTGCCGATTTCAGCGCATCTGCCGATTTCAGCACATCCGCCGAGATCAGGGCATCTGCATCGATCGGCGCATCTGCATCGGCATCCGCCGAGATCGGTGCATCTGCATCCGCCGAGATCGGCGCATCTGCATCAGCATCCGTCGAGATCGGCGCATCTGCATCCGCATCAGCCCAGATCGGCGCATCTGCATCCGCGGAGATCGGCGCATCAGCATCCATCGTCGTATCTGCGTCCGGATCCGCCGAGATCCGCGCATCTGCATCCGCCGAGATCAGCGCATCTGCATCCGCCGAGATCGGCGCATCTGCGGCCGCATCCGCCTAGATCAGCGATAATTCCCATAACAAGTCAAAATCTGAGTAAGTATATAATCCGGTTGAAAATGCTTACTCTTAAGTCGTTCAAGAATACTTGGGAAAAATCTCTTTATGCACTGGTCCTTCGAAGAAGCAAGATATTCAGCATTCCCTGAGAAAATTTGCAATAAAACTCTTATATTCCACCGCAAATTTGAAAAACAAAAGAGTTAATACTAGAAATGATTTTACTAAGTGGTTCTAAAATTTTCTATCTTAAAAGACATGTGTGTTTTGTGACAATAGCTTTTCTCCTTTTGTAAATAATGATCATCGGAATGTACTTGTATTTCAGTAAAATAAAAAACAATGTTATTCTTTTTGTCTATAATTATAACCAATCTCTGGCTTTAGCGCGTAGCCCGCTTAGCGATATTTTCAACAAAACCAAAACGTGGACACTGTCATACATAAAAACCAATAAGGATACGGAAAGATCTGTCATTTGCGTCTTACGGATAGCGCGGGGGGAGAACGAAAAATATGGGTTCCGCTGTACCTATGATTGAAAATATCATAGTTAAAATGTTGCATTTGAAAAGTACGTTCATTTTCAAAACGAATTCTATCTATATATCCAACCACGGGCATCTCGGTTACGCGTCGAGCGTGCTGACCACTACAAGTGACAAGTGACGGAGGATGTGACCACTACCCCTTTACTAACAAGTTAATTAGTATAGGGTCACGCCCACCCTTATCAAGAGGAAACCATGGGGGCCTCACGTGCGGCTCGGCTTACAGGGCAATACAAGGGGCTATTTAACATCTATTGGCAGTATAACATAAAATTGTGGGTACATAGGGCACCAATGTCAACTTGTTCAGTGCGCTTTTTAATAAACTGTTGGATACCGGTACCTTTCCAAGATGCTTCAAAATAGGGCAGGTGGTGCTGTTTCTAAAAAAGAACAGAGATCCTGCAAGCCCGGAATCCTACCGCCCTATATGCCTCCTCTCTGCACTCGGGAAAGTGTACGAGAAGATACTAATGCAAAGATTAAGACATCACCTATATGTAACTAAATTCCTAAGCGAAATCCAACACGTTTTTACCCCGGGACAATCTACCTTGCACGCCCTGGCGGAAGTAAAAGATGAAATAATGAATAACAGATCAGCTGGCTACCACACAGCGTTTATTTCGATAGATTTAAAAAGTGCATTCGACACGCTGTGGTGGCCAGCGATCATGGTCTGCTCTAGATAATGGGGGACGTGGCGCTACACCGATTAATCCTAATGGTAGAGGGATGGTGCCCACGTCTTCCCGTCACTTATCACTTATATTACATAGTTACATTGGTTATTGTGTGTGCTTGTTACAGAAGTATTTGTCACAGTATTACATAGGATTTCATTAGTATTTGATACTCGATCTAAAGTCAATTTGGTGAGTTCATTGGAATGTTGCACAGTTTACAACCGTCCATGGAGTTCATTTGCATGTATTGCACAGTTATTGGACAGTTAAGTGGGTACATCGGTCCGTGTTGCACAGTACCTTCAGTTCATTTAAGCTGGAGTTTAGGCTCTGTTGACTTAACATTAACACAACATGAACTACTTGGTTATTTATTCATATGCATTATCAAAATCACATGTGAAAATCCCATTAGGAATTTCATTGCAACGTTTCTTGCTCATGAGATGTCTAGTATTACTGAATCATTTGCCTGTATAAGATATTTACTTTTTGTACACAAACAATTTGTGGCAGCATTTGCATGTTTCAGCTTGGTTATATATATATATACATTGCATATTGAATTTACAAATTTACATCGCGATAGAATCTTCATTGCGCTCTTTCTGTCATTGCTGTATGGCTTTTACCACTATGCACATCCATTTGGGGGCAGCATTTGCATTATTTGACCTGGTGTACACATTTGCTTTAAAAAAAATTCACATTTTTGCGTTACTTTAGAAGTTTCATTGCATTCTTTCTGACATTGCTGTATTTACAGTTATATATACATTTGCACATTAAATTCACATTTCAACATTTCCACGTTAAATTCACATTTCAACATTTCCACGTTAAATTCACATTTCAACATTTGCACGTTAGATTCACTTTTCACATTGGTTGTATGGACGCTTGCATAATAGCTGCACATGTTCACATTACGTAAGAAGCGTTGCTGTATGATGTTTACAATTATATATGCATTTGCACATTTAATTCACATTTCAGCATTTGCACATTTGATTCACATTTCATACTGGTTGTATGGACGCTTGCATAATAAGTTCATATGTTCACATAACGTAAGAAGCGTTGCTGTATAATATTTACAATTATTTACATTCTTTAAAGGCAGCGTTGGTACAGGCCAATTTCGTTATTTAAAACATTTGCACAAAAAGTTCATATATACATTTTGCATTGGAATCTGCATTTCACACCTAATTGCATTCATAACTTTAAAATTCCTATTTACAAGCTGACCACTGTACACATGTGCCTTCGCGTTTATTTTACCTTAGACTTGGCACAAGTCTGTACCAAGAGTCATTAGATGGTCCATTATTTGGACTATTTTTCGAACAGTGTGCTTATTATTGATAATAAACTTACAGAAGGCTTGGGTATTTGTTTCCGGTATTGAAACGTGCCATTGTGCTGTTAAAGGGCCGGCTGATACATAATGTTCTGGTGTACCAGTCTCACCACAGATGCATTGATCCGAATCAGCTGTTCCATGCTTTCCAAAATATGCAGGAAAGGGTCCATGACCCGTAATAAATCGCACTAACTGTGCATTTGCGGTGAGATGGTCCTGGTTTACTTTAGGCAATTGGTAGTGGGAGCGGCGCCCAGCATCTCCCATGTCTCAGACTTGCTGCCATTTGGCATTAACTGCCTGTATAAGTCTCCTTTTAAGCCAAGATATGGGTCTTGACACTTGGATCTCTTCTGCCTCAATATTTTGGGCCGCTTCCTTGGCAAGCTGGTCAGCAAGTTCGTTGCAGCATTGCCGACGTGGGTTTTTACCCAAGCTAGCTTTATCCTTAGGTGGCTGTGGTCTTTTAGGAAGCGCTGGATTTTTGCGACCAAGGGGGAACTATGCATAGGGTTTAAAATTGCATGTAATGACGAAAGACTGTCTGTAAAGATGGTGACATCCCTCTGGCCTTGTCTAATTATCTCTTGAATGGCTCGTGCTATTGCCATAGCCTCACTTTGGAACACACAATTTTCTGGAGATAGGTGGCCTTTCCATTTGCCGACTTGTTCCCGATTTTTAATTGACACATACGCACAGCCAGTGCTGTTATCAATACGTGATCCGTCTGTATAATAAGACGTGGTATCTTCTACAGCATTAATGTTTTGCTTTATTTTGACATTAACTCCCTCTCCATGATGTGCTGGGTGGTCTTGGAGTCTGACAAGTTTAATCTCAAAGTCCTTGGGATCATGCGTTTCATTTTGAAACGTTGCCAGTCTGCCGAGTTGTGCTACCAATTGATATGCTGACCACTACACCACGAAGGCATGCGAAGAAAGTGGGAGAAATACCATATATACTCCCCCTTTTAAAGGGCGACTGGGGCTTAGGGGCCTCGATCGCCGTGGTGGAGAACCATCATACAGCAACTTTTAGTTCGGGCACCACTTGTAGAGTCATTAGGTCTTTTGAAGCAGATGAAAAATAAGCAATGTCTTCGGCGGGAATCGAACCACGGACCTCTCGGTTACGCGGCGAGCGTGCTGACCACTACACCACGAAAGCATGCGAAGGCGGGAGAAATACCTTATAACTTAACGATATGAAAGCGAGCAGTGACAATACTGTTCAAAATAAAACATTTTTATCGCAGCGCATGAGACTGTTGCTAATCGAAAACATATGAGATATTTATTTATCTTTAAATTTTAATTAGCAAATTCGACTCTGTGAAAGCAAGGCGTAGCCGCTACCGTAATTAAAATGCTCTTATCTTCCACGCGCCAGAGTGTTGCTATTCAGTAAAGCCTAAGATCTTTCAAATTTAATCTGAATGCTTACTGAGCAATAAACTAACCGAATTAAAAGCAATAAGCGTGGATGCATATAAGCATAAGCGTGAAATTACTTTTTTTCCTACTTTTTAATGTGATTGATTTAAATAAATATGTTTTAAAATCATGACATGGTTCATTAGAAGTATTCAATATTTTTATGAAATTACATTAGCTAGACTCATTAAAATCATTAATTTTTTTATGATAACTATATTAGGCAGCTGGCTACATGAGCGGCTAGTTTTGAAAGAAATAATATAACGCACATATTATGATTTTGCTGTTGAATTGAATTTTATGCGGCGTAAGTGAGATGAACGTGATACGTAATACATAAACTTAACACATAAAAATCTTAATGATGAAAAGACACAATTAAAAAAAATCTGAAAGATTTCGGATTTTATATTACGCCCAAAGGGGTGTTTTTTTCCTAACGTTTTGTGGGTTACCTTTATTTATTAAATATCATGTTCTTCGTACTTAAACCATAAAATTCAATTCAACAGCAATATCGGAAAATAATTTTAAAATCAGCATATCTTTAGAATTTCCGATACACAGTCTCGCGCGCTGGAGATAAAAACATTTTTCTTTTCGCACAGTTTTGCTATTGCTCGCTTTAAAATCGTTGAGTTTCTTAATAAAAAATTCGTTAAAGTTTTTCCAAATTCGGGCTCCCAGATCCCCATATTCTAGTGGAGGACAACTTACTGAAAATTACCTTACTGTCTAGGTACCGCTGTTTTTTCGCTTGGCGAGAAACATACACACATTCATGCAGATTCTTCATTATTTAATTTCTCTTAATATAATGCGGAACACTAATATTTGGAGGCAACAATTTCAAAAGTGAACCGAAGCAAAATGCCAAAACGAAATTAATAGCCCTTTGAGCTAAAAAAAAACTGTTAGCCATCTTTCTAAGAAAACTGAATGACATAATGAACTGAAAAGAATGTAGAAATGTATGCGAACACTTAAAACTGCATCGTGCTGCTGGCCATCCTTTACAATACAGTTGGACTCTCTCATATGGACATTTTATTTTGATTTATAGGTATTACATATATATTCACAAGACCATATGAACTATATGACATTCTATATTGACTCTTGGGTATCTTACATATAATCAAAAGAGAACTATGGCCATCTTTTACAATACAGTTGAACTCTTTCATATGGACATTTTATATTGACTTTGAGGTATTTCATATATGATCCAAAGACTTTTGTTGTTTAATTCCATCTTTGGACATAATGCAATTTATTAGTATTTAAATCTTCTTATAATTTTTTTTCACTGCTGTTTACTAATTATATATTGAATCCTACTGGAATATAAATATAATTTATATGCTTCTATGTAATTATATTAACTACTTGTTATTTTATCTATAATTCTAATGGATATAAAGAATATTATAATAGGTATATAAATATTTTTGTTTTTATGGTATATTAATTATATACACCTTTCTATGCATAAGATAAATATGAACTATTGTATATTCGTTATTTTGTACCCTATAAATTGCATTATTTTTATATTATTAATTTTATATAATTATGAGTAGTATTATTGAATTTTTAAACCTGATCTTTCAATGTTTAATCTATTGGGAGGCTTCAAAATTGACAAATTTTAAAATTGTCCTAGAGTTCTAATATTGAATATTTAGTTAAAGTTCATCCAAAATGGCACATCTATCGGTTAGTTTTTCAAAGTTTTAATTATTTTATTTTTTATTAATTAAAAACTTTCTGCAGCCTCGTCCTTAACGTTTTTGAACAGTATCTTCTATTGAATTGTTTCAATTTTGCATTGCCTGTAAAACTATTTCTTTGCAACATTACATAATATGTAGAGAAGCTTGTTTTACAGTATTCTTATAATCTTCTTTCTGGTATAAATTATATTTTGGATTATTATTACTTATAATACTGAAGTCTTATAATGCCTCTGCAGTGTGATGATATATAATTAAATTGAATTTACAGGTAATTTATTAAACATTAAATATTAAAATTTTTAAATTTTAATTCTAATTTTTAAATTCTAATTTTCATTTAATCGCTTCTTGGTTTTCAAAATTTCAATCCCTTATTATTTTTGCAGCATGGGTGTTTGGGTATTTTATAGTTGTATAATTAAACTTAATATTAGTTTTTCTTACTTGACCTTACGACATATAATAACAAGTTGCAGCTTTTGAACATATAATGGTAAATCCTGTATTTTTACGTGTGATTAGATTTGTGTATTATACTATTACTAGCCGCTGCGCGGCCAGCCTTCGTCTGGCTTTTAAGTGTACCGGAAAAATGCCTAAAGAGAACACCAAACATTAAATTTGAAAACTGCACAGAATTTTACTCTGCAGAACAATTTTATCCAAAAAGAAACAAACAACAACGAAAAAAAAAATTCAGTTAAAAATGCATTACATATAAAAAGCATACAATGAAATAAGCAATATCCCTTAATACAAATATTAATTATCCTAATAAATAAATTAACCAACTTCCTGCTGCCTTCTCTAGACAAACGTCCAGGATCCAAGAAAAACATTAAATTTAAAAACTGCACAGACTTATCGCCCTCATTTTTCCGGGTGGCAATAGTGCTGATATCAGCAACAATGGCTGCGTGCCATTGTTGTTCATATAATGAGAGAAAATCATCAATTTGATATTATTTCATACAAAAAAAAAACCAAAAAAAATCATTCGAATTTTGAAAAATCGATGTGCACTGGCTCTTGTCTAGATGTATCCTGTGTATCAGATTTCATAGGTCTGGGTCTATTAGCTTACGCGCAGTACGAACGAAAGACACCTACACACACAGAAAAACTCGTCCTTTTAAATATAGATCTATAAATTAATTAAACAATTTACTTTTGCAAAAAGAAACAATCTTCCAATTTCTTAAATTGTTCAAAAGAGTGAAATCTCGCTTTGCTATAGCCCATTATGTCTTAAAATGACGCGATTTCGTCAAAAAATATAAAATTTAAAAAAATAAAAAATCTAATTCGAATTTCGAAAAACTCAATTCCAGGTGCACTGGCTCATGCAAAAAAATCATGCAAGACTTCTCAATATCTTACAAGCAGTGAAATAAGCAAAAAATAACATGAAAGAAACTCAAAAAACAAAACATTTCGCGCAGAATTTTACTCTGCAGAACAACTTTATCAAAAACGAAATCAATAAAAATGTATTATATATATAAAAAATGACAATGAAATATGCAGTATCCCTTAATACAAATATTACTTATCATAATAAATAAATTAACCAACTTCCCTTTGCAAAATCTTAAGAACTCAAATGGTATAAACAGATTAAGAACTTAAACAGATTAAAAAATATCATGCAAAACTTTTTTATAATTAAAATTATATATAATTAAAACATAATATTACAATGAAATAAGCAATATCCCTTGATACAAATGTTAATTATCCTAATAAAGTAATTAAACAATTTACCGTTGCAAAAAGAAACAACTTTTTAATTTCTTAAACTTTTCAGTCTCTTAAAAACAGTAACATAAGAAATACGATGAAAAATTGTTGCCAAACCGAAATTTGTAAAAGAATGAAACTATTCAAAATGATGCAATTTCATCAAAAATCTATCAACAACAATAAGAAAGGAATATTGTTCCCAAAACTACATTTTAAAATATCTGAGATGTGAGAAGTGTATTCGGAAGCTTCATTTAAAAAATTTTTAAAAATTTCGAATTTCGAAAAAATCGCTTCGAGGTGCACTGGCTCTTGTGTAGATACACCTATGTACCAAATTTCGTGGCCCTGGGTCTATTAGCTTACTCGCAACACGAACGAAAGACAGACGCACGCACGCACACACACTCTTTGTTTTATTATATGTAGAGATTAAGCATTTCTTAAAGTAAAATATCATTAAGGACTGATACCCACATATTAAGTATTATAATATAGACTGAGTACATAAATGTTTTCTTGAAGTAACACATTCTTTATGGTATATATATGAGGTTGATTATTGATACTGTATTAAGTATTGCCCAAGCACCTCACGTTGTTGTTTTCATAATTTTTATGTGGCATGCTACTCATTATTCATTATTTGATACATATATTTGTATGCTTTATATTTTTTCCTTTTCTAACTTCTTCTTAATTTATTTATGTAGTTAATTTTAGCTGTTATCTGCTTTTTTATGTACATTCTACCTTTACCTTTCTCAATTGTATTTACTGCTATGCAGCTTAAGAGCTCTTGTATGGCAATGTATTTCTTTGCAATTATTTAAATAAATGCCCGGATGGTTGGCTGAGTAGCGTCTGGGGGCGCTTTTGGTCTGTTGATCTGCCCTCTGGGTGATCCGGGCGCTGGGTTTCGGTTCCGGGTGGGGGGCCCTCATGCGATCTCATCCTTGGCTCTAGATAGAGGTGGGTAGGGTGCAATACTGGTTAACCACCATGGTAAAGTAACAGTGCCCGTGCCCCCCGTCAACTGTCAACTATTCAGCTTTTAAAAATTTTATGATTTTGGTGTTGAATTTATGTGGCATAAGTGCGAAAAAAAGGATGCTTAATAAAAAAGCGGGAGGGGGAATGCGAAAACAGACTGGTAGACTGCGTGCTCAGCGAAAGCGTAAAAAACCGTAACAAACTCTTCTGGGTGGCCGAGATTCCCCCGCCCCTTTCTTTTGGAGTATACTAAATTTTGGGGGGGCTCCCAAGAAAATACTTTACATAGGGGCCCAAGAGTTTAATTACGCTACTTGTTCAGCGCTTCGAATCATCAGCTTCCTTTCGTTTCTTATTTATTATTATTTTTATTATTATTTATTTCCCACTAACAGTCATCCGAAAATTGAATTTACAGTTGGAGATGTTTATTTATGCGTTTTCGATCTGTCAACACTACATCCTGGAATGGGTCGGCGCCAATTAATATTTGTATATGTTGTAATTCTTCACTGTTGTTTACACTCTGATCGGCTGAATGCAGGCCTAAGCGCTTCATTTTTTCGAGCGTGTTACGTTTAGGATTCCGTATGGGACAAGCTGATATTGTATTAATCACTAGGCATTCCAATCTTTCCTTTTTTCTTCCAATTTTTCATAATTCACAATCACAGATTTGTTAGTTCCAAATTAAAAAAACGACTGCATTTCATTTCGGATAGGGTTTAATTTCAAAGATCTGACTAAGGTATCTTTAATAAATTTACTGCATTGAGAACTGAAAATTTCTCAAAATATACTTGATCATTAAGTTAGTTATTTGATCAATATTATACACTACTACTATTATTATTATTATAATTATCACTTTTAGTAATAGTAGTAATATACCATGTTTGCTAACCATATGACTCTTAAGAAGGAGCAATGCTAACCTTTTCAACCCTCCTCTTAATAGGAGAGCTGATCCTGGTAGTGAAAAAATGTTTAAAAATAGCGAATTGTTCTAGTTTGCGTAATCATTTCCTTTTTCCCTCTCAGAGTTTGAATCTCCAAAATGGATTTTACGAAAAATTATTTTTTCCCTCTAAATCTGGTATTCACTTGAGTGTAAAAATCATTATTTTTGTCTTTCAGATAATGAAATGTTTGTGTATAGAAAACAAATTAAATAAAAATTTGGCATGCGTAAGAAGAAAATGTTTATTGAATTTCATGTCATATTCTATTAGTAGCTTTTACCCGCAGCTTCGCTTGCATTGATGTCCTTAAATAAGTTTCAAAGACGATAAAATAATTTGATTAGGTTAATAACAAATAATTTGATTAAATTAATAGGAAATAAAATAAAATAATTTGATTTTTTTTTTCCTATTGCCTGACCAGGATAATCAGGATAAAATTTTAGTTACTATTACTTATTTTTTAAGTTAAAAATTATAAGATTTTAAGTTAAGATGTAGCTGTGCATATATGAAAAATGTAAAAGTTTGATGGAGCAATGTTTGGGTTATATGGTGAGTGTGGTAAAAGATCCCACTCAAGTCCATACAGAGCCCAGCCAGTGAATGCAGACACATGCGGTCTTGCATTATCTTGATGGAATATTATCTTTTTGTGCTGGAACTCAGTTTGATGTTTTTCCTTGATAGCAGTATCAACATGGACTAGCATCTCACCGGACACCTTACTGCCAAAGGTTTTACCTTTTTCCAGATACTCTTTGTGGATAATACCATGGCAATTCCACCAGATACAAAGCATGATGTTTTTGTTAGCCAAATTGTGCTTTGCAACACTGCTGACAGGCTCATGGAGTGCAGACCTACCCCCTTTTTGGCCTGTGTCGTTGAAGTAAATCCACTTTTCATCACAAATGATGATCCGGTCCAAAAGTTTTTCCCTTGCATTAATATTCAAGCAGATTAGTGCACGCCTGAACATGTCTGTCCTTTAGTTGCTTGAGTCAGCTCATGTGGCACCCAGTGATTGAACTTAAGGTCAAGTCTATGCCAATGCATGATGCAACTAATGGACATGGCACTAACATGTAACTCCTTAGCAAGCTCTTGAGTGGTTGCATACTGATCTTCTACCACAAGTTCTTGTAGGAGAGCCCGATCAACATTAGTAGGCTGACCAAAGTGTTTTGCTTCTTGAATGTCATAGTTCTTGTTTTTGAACTTTTGGAACCAAGCCTTCACAGTGTCATAAGCCTTGATTGTTTTACTTAAAGATGAATCACAAGCAGTGGATAGTCAACTTTCTGCAAAAAACTTGGAAAACAAGATGAATGAATTGGAAACTACATTTTTAATTGCCTTTTGGAATGATATTTTGACTCATATTCGTCCAGAGTAAAAATATGGGTTTGTTGAAAGTGAAATTGTTAAAATCTTTAGTGATATATAGAAAAACCAAAAGAAGAACTGATATTTACGAGTCAAAAGCCATACAGAGCCCAGAATTATTATAAAAGAATTATTATTCCCAGAAATTTATTATAAAAGACTAAAATTTATTATAAAAGAAAGCCCAGAATTTATTATAAAAGACTATCAAAGTGTTCACAAGCGTGTGAGACAACACATTACTAGGGTAACTTTCCTTGAAGGAGATAAAAGACACAGGCATAACTTTTGAACGCATCCACAGCCAGAAATTTAAAGTAGAAACCTTTTTATCAATAACTGACTGTCTAATTTACAGCATACAAAAACATAATAAAAATACAAGGAGGTATTTAAACTGTTTGTTTTTTTTTAAAAAACATTTGTAATAGAGAGCATGTGAGAAAATATCGAAATTTTATGGTAAAGATGTTCACGAGGAGAAACTGAATTTCGAATGTCAACATTTCAAGTCATATCTAATCACTGACAGTGAAAAACTGAAGAAAAAATGATGAGAAAACATGGAAAAAATGAAGATCCAAAAGAAATACGATTTTATAAATGCAGATGACTATGAAGAACAGTTGTCTGATTGGAAGAGATTGGTATCATCACACTCTATGCACACATGTATAATGAAAGACTATTCACAGTGTTTCTAAAAATTAAAATAGTAATAAGAATTTTATTGTCGATGATAATTACTAATGCGAGTGGTAAGTGTTGATTTTCAAAAGTCACACTGGTCAAAAATTAATTGAGAAATCGTATGACTCAATTTCATTTGAATAAAATAAGTTTGATGAGTGTTGAAAACGAAATATTATTAACAGTTGATTTTGAAGAGATAATTGATGACTTTGCAAATTTTAAGTGTAGAATACGAATTTTTCAATAAAACTTAAATTTTTTTTATGGATTGCTTTTATTAAACCTTACATTAAATGAAATAAAAGGAATGCAGGTGGGGCCTACTTTTGCATAGGAGCCCAGGGCCTCAAGAACTCTTAAGCCATCTCTGGAAACATGTTGTTTAATAAGTCCTAAAGAATTCGAAAATCTGTATCCGATGTTTTGTTTTAATGTCTCAAATCATAAAGATTTTTTTGGTTTAAATAGTTAAATAGATTAAACAGTAAAAATTAATGTTTACTATGATCCTAGAAATGCTAAAAAATGGCTCTTTTAGATTTTACTTCATTTTGTAATGAAGCAGAATAATAATGGTTAATATGGTTTTAAGCATAATATGGTTTCTAAGCAAATTTTTATGAAACCTTCTACAGGAAAATGACAAATTTTTATTCTTTAACAAATGGCAGTGCCTTACCCCTTTAGTAAAAGAAACAGAGGAAAATAAAGTTTGCCGAGCGGCAGAAATTATGATATGGAAAATAAAATTTTAACCAAATATGGAAATCCGGAAAATGAAAAAGACGTCACAAGTAAAGAAATTGTTTTGGAATATAAAGATTATAATTGTTCAAAAATTAAAGATACTATAGACATAAAATGTAACAGAACTGGAAAAGTAAAAGACCCCATTGAACCAAAAAGTGTTGTGAATAAAAGATATTCAGAGTAAAAAATAAAAGTAAACACTGAAAAGAAAGATAATGCTTCACAATATAATCAAGAAGGTTTTATGTTTCTCTTTTATAAAATTAACAGATGACAGAAATTTTGACATGAAAGTAAAATTTGAACCAGTTGCAGAAACCTTGTTAATCAGTGGTCTCAAACTCAAACAAGCCGAATCCATAATCTAAAAGCAGCTTACGAGCCACATTTCTCTCTCTCTTTCTGTCTGTCGTTTTGAAATAAAAGAAAAAAATCGAAACATTTTAATTTAAATAAATTTTGCTTTCTAAATATTTCTTAAAACATACATAAACAACAATAATAAGGAAAAATTCAAATTTATATTTATTTTTTATCTGAAATCTAAAGTTTGGCACTTGTAAGATATTTTTGGTTGGTTGCACTTTGTAATTCAAATATATTGACAGCTAAATATTAAATTCTTATACTGACATTTCTTTTGAATAATTCTAACATGTTTAATTAGTCATAAAATAACATTCTTTAATTTAAACTAAAATAAACAAAATATGAAATCTTTTTGTTTTCAGAGAAAATTTACAAAGTGAAGCAAAATGATAATAAACAACAGCAATTTTTCTCTTATTAATTTTTTTTATGCATAAATAAAAATACATATGTTAGTATGTAAAAAATTATATATTCCTTTATCTCTTACTACAGTTTAAAACTTGACAGCATTTAGATTTTGATCAAATTTGCAACCTTGGAGAGAAATTTCTAGAAATCATTTTCATCACAGATTATACATGCTCATTAAATAATCAGGTTCTTTCCTTATTAATTTTGAACAGTGAAAAAAGGCTGTTCACATATTAAATATTCCCAAACAAAACGATTATTCTTAATGCAAAAATTCATAACTGAGCTTAAAATACTAAAGTACTATTTCAGAAATAATATTTTTCACCTTTAATTTTACACAAATAAAATCACTGAAGGAATAAAGCCACATGCTGTGATAATATACAAATCTTATAATCTTAGTTTTAATATGAAAAGCCTTGAAATACTTAAACAATATAAGGACACCATGTGTTTTTTGAATCATACTATACAATACTTTTCACTTGTTTTCTGTAGGTTAAAAGGAACATAATTCTTATTAAAATGCTTCTGTTGAAAATACAGAAATTTTCCCCACAAATTCTAGCTCAAGATGCCAATGAAAGACAGAATTTTTTCTTAACATTATCTATAAGCAGTGTCTTTGGGTACAAATCAATATCAGGCTTGTTCTGCTATTCAATGGCAAATCTGTTACATTAATGGACACTATGACTCAGACTGCTTAGCAAATGGTTATGTGCAGTACCAGAGGATAATAAGGCTTAGCGAACTTTCTTTAATCAGTAAGAATAACATTGGATATTTTAAAAAATAAATTCAACTTTGCAGAAAGAATGCTTGAAATTATGAGAGCGTAATAATTAGGAATTAAATTTTCAGAATTTAAAAGAATGATTACATTGAAGAAATACTGAGGTCATAAAAGAATTTAATATTTAATAAGATTTACATTCAATAAAGGGGAAGCCGAGAAAAAGATTGCTAAAGTGTAAATGAAAACACAACTCCTGCAATCTAACTACCTGTTAGTTTCCCAAAATAGAATTAGAAAGAATATTTTTTATTACTTCACTGCTGTAGAAAAACAATTATCTTTTAAAGCTTGTAAGAACATGAAACTGAACATTTTTGCTTCTCCATTTCAAAACAATTTTTTGGGGGGCACTGGATTAGAAATATAAATACTTTAAATATCTCCAAAAAATTACATGAGTTATAAATACTGACTAATTTAAAATAGAAAATATTTTCAAATTAAAATTTTTAAAAGTAATTTTTTTTTCAAAAGTTATATTCTATTACTATTCTTTCCAGGTTAGTGTCAATTTCATCCATTTGAAAACAATCTTTTTCATCCAAAGGCTTAGTTACTGGCCTATTTAATTAAAAATGCACAAACAGGAACATGTAAAGAATAAATACATATAATACAGTTTTTAAATCTTCAAACTTATAAAAAGAAAGATTATCATATTACAAATATGCTTGTTACATGCTTAAATATACAAAATTACTTTAAATTGTAACTTGATTATGATTAATCAAATGCAAATTATAACAACAGATAAAAACTTTATAAGATTTTGATAAATATTTACATTTATTTAATTCACAGGCTGCTATTTTCCTGTGCAAGTTAACTAATTTCTACTAGAAACTGAAAATGCCTGATGATGATTTTCATTACTTTCATTAGGTATAGCTTAGCAATTACTTCCAAGTTAAAATTAGGATTAATTCTCCAAAAATGTTTAACAGATAATGTTTGACTAGAATAGTTGGCTTTTGGTACATATCAAAGCACACAAGAGCTATCTGCCAAGGAGAACAATGTTTTCTGGAGGACTATGTATGGAAAACTAACTCATATTCATATGACACATGGGGAAAACCAACCAAGCAGCTAGCCTGTTCACCTGGGATCATACCCAGAAATTCCAGTATTCAGTGGTCTTAATCACTCAGCCACTGTGCAAAAAGAATACATTTAATCATGTACCATCAGTTTACTTTTTAGTACTACTGACTTTTTTTGACTTTTTTTACTGACTTTTTTTAATCATGTACCATCAGTTTACTTTTTAGTACTACTGACTTTTTTTACTGTAAACTGCCTGGACAGCTCAGTACTATAAGATTAAAAATCTTTGTTGTTGTATACGACTTTTTTTTTCCGAAGTTTTGTATTGTGCTTCTTGCAATAGCATGTCTGATTCTTAAAAATGCAAAGACTAAATGTTATTTCAAAAGAGAATATGTACTTTTATTTGCAGATCTGAATTCCTGGTATGGCAACCCCTGACTCTCAATAATGGTCATTTGTAGGAAATGATTGATGTTATTTGAAATATAGCTGCATATATTCAGTGAAATGGTTAAGTGAAATCATCTCTATTTGATGTGAAGAAGATGGAAGAAAATCTTCACATCCTATAAACTAATGCAGCATTACCAACCTTGAAAAATGAAAATTGGGAAATTTTAGTGTTGTGTGACAATGATACTTCAGAATGCCTAATTTGAATTATTAAATCCATTGTAATATCACGATTCATTATAATGTGACAGATTCATTATTCTAATGGTTTTATGAATGTAGTTGGCTGTTTTGGCAGAACTTTTATTAAATATGCTTTTCTCTTCTTCCAGAGAATAAAAATGACCTATTTTTGAACGGATAATGAGCATTTGACCTACAGCAAT
Organism: Stegodyphus mimosarum; assembly: GCA_000611955.2. NCBI lineage: Eukaryota > Metazoa > Arthropoda > Arachnida > Araneae > Eresidae > Stegodyphus > Stegodyphus mimosarum. The sequence goes on along the minus strand of KL811028.1, from coordinate 3,781 downwards.
AAGTGCAGAGTGAACACAATAGCCAGATATGGATTACCCTCCTTAGCATTTTCCCAAAAGCAAATTTCTGCCTGATACAAGTTACGCTTCAGTTAGATAGCCTAAGACTAATTTAGTTTTTTATAGCTAATGAACTGATGATGGTTTGTTATGAATTTATTTATTACTGCTTAATAAATTAGAATTAAAGATCAAAGTTTGTTGATCAAAAGTTGAATGTTAACAGTTCGGACTAGTCAACAGAAGTCTTATTCTATTCCACGAAAATACTAGAACCATATATCACAAGCATAAACTTGGAAAAACTATATTAGAAAGATGATAAAATTCTCCCTATATGCATTTCCTGATCAATTCTCATCTTTCATTTTTACAATTGTTTCGTTACTTTGCAAGGTTTTTTAAAAGAGAAACACCTTTGAAAACAATAGGAATGTAAAATGCCAACTTGCTTAATGGGAAAAATCATATGCAGTGACAGCAGAAAAGAAAAATGATGGAATTGCTGTATTAAAAATTTGAATGCAAATTGATCTGATTAAAAAAAATTAAAATAAATATTATACAAGGATGAAACCTGATGTTTTTTTCCAACCAAAGATAAAATGATAATATTTTGTCTATATAGCTGGCAGAAAACTCTTCTTGTCTACAGAAATCTGGTTTAAGAAGTCTTGAATTAAGACCTTTATGGTGATCCTCTTTGATTGGCAGAGAATCATAAAGAATTTTTACCTGAAAGGCTGAAAATAAATTCAGCACATCAGGCCATTAAAGAACTGATCAGGCAGTTGAATTTTGCTGACCAATAATGTTCTTTCATTCGGAAAAACTATTAGCTAGTGATTTAGAAAGAGAAAATTTAATTATTCTAATTATTTCCTTTAATTATTGAATTTAACATCTGTAGACTACTTTGCTTCATGTGAAATGTCACTTTGAAAGGTAACATTCTAACAGTATTTAAGAAAGAAAGAGAAAAAAAGGTTTGGTTATTCAGTAACAGCAAAGCACCCAAGGGCTATCTGCCTAAGGGGAGGGATGCCTTCATGGAGTACTTTCTAAGGGAAATTGGCTTTCGTACTACACGTTACACATTGGGAAAACATTGGAAACACCAATGAAACCAGCCCATTCACCAGGATTAGAAAACTGGACTGAACTGCCATTGTATTGTTTAACAACTTTGTTGCTCACCCACTAGTGGGCCTGGAGAAAAAAGAATACTGAAGGCTATTTTAACAGACCATACATACCTGTACAGACTTCATTGAGCACTATGGACCTACCAAGAAATATGCTACATTAGATGGAATGCATACGGGTTTGGTTTCGTTGATTATGGCATACTAGAGCTATCTGCCTAGGGAAAGGAATGCTTTTGTAAAGGAAGGGGAAAGTGGGAAAACTTTTTAAGGGAAACTGGCTGATATACATGTTACACAAGGGGAAAATGTGCACGCGGCCAGCTTGTTCCTCTGGAATTGAACCTAGGTCGAAACCACCAGTATTCAGCAATGTTACCACTCTGAGCTGGTGGGCCTGGAATGCATCTTTCATCTTGGTTTGTTATGAAGCATTGTGTACTTCTTATAAAATACTGGAAATTCATACAACATTTCTCATACAGCAATTTATGATTACACGAGATTAAAAATATTACCTTATGGCTTTTCTCACGTTCATATCTCCAAGCCCTCTTGCAAGTTTTATTTTTTCTAAAGAAACACAACAAAAAGCACTAAATTGTAGCACATACATTGTAATTAATTATTATAGCAATATATTTAATTATTATATAATATTTTTAAAGCCTTCTAATTTAATACATACCACATGTAAAGATGTCACTTTTTAACTTGGGAATAAATGGAACTAGATCAACTTGCAATTCACGCATAGTAAGACTTTTTTCTGCAATATCAAAAATTTGTTCATTTTTAAAGCTTCCTTTGAAAGTTATGTTAAATCTAAGTTAATTATAAATGAAGTTCAACTAACCTTTAAATACATTTTTCAGAGTTGACATAGTGTGATTTATCTAAAATACAAAAAAATTATATCAACAAGCATATTTTAAACATATAGCAGCCACATTTTCATGCATTTTTCTCTTATTATAATATCATTTGAAATTCAGAATTTTACATATAATGATAGAGAGTTCAAATAAATCAAAACATTACTTTTTTCAAACATTTTTACATTAGTTAAAACACTACTTCCTTCAATTAATTCATTTTAAAATAAAAGCGAAAGCTATTCTTTTAATTTTTTTAATACCAACTCTTATTTTTTTCTATTCCAGCTTAACATGAGAATGAAATTGATCAAGTAATTTTGTTTCTATATGAATATTATCATTTCAAAGTGAAAATTATTAAAATTCAAAAACGAATATAAAAATTTTTATTTGCCCTAATAAACACATCTTGATATCAAATAAAATATGAAATTAACAGCAAACTGCAAAACCAAACAGAGAAGAAACTTTTATAATCAACCTTTTAGAACAGAAAATTTTATCTTTGTATGATTTCATAGGAAATGAATACTTCCTATAATTATTAAAATTTTGGGTGCTTTTTTGCAAACTAGGTTGCTGCAAAGTTAGAAATCATGGATTTTTTGCACCACCCATTGATTCAAAAATGAGAAAGAAGTAAGCAGTGTTTTTTTACTTGTGACAGGGTGGCAGCATAGCTATTGTTCAAAAGATTGCAAGATGATTATTTTGATTCAAGCAAATGGATATAAAATATTATCAATGAATATATGAAAGATACTAATACTGTGTTGAAGAAAATTAAAATATTTAAGTCAAGAAGACCTTTCAATTCATCATATTTTTAGCAAGCCACTAATTTATTTGATTAAATTAATAACAATGATTTCATCCTTTTGAGCCTTCAGATAGGCTAGCTGGATGAGAACATATCGGTTGAGATAAGGGTAAGGTAAAACAATTTATTTTATACTTCCATTTCCAAACTATTGATTATTAATTGTTTTATTGAAGTTTCAATATTATTCTTAATCATTTTTTTCTGGAATATTTTAAACTTTCAAGACAAAATGGAAGTGATGAAAAGAAATAAAGCTGTGGTTTACAAAATGTTGTAGTTTTACAAAAGCATATAAAAGATTACGGAACATTTAAAGTGATCTTAATGTTGATAACGAAGGAACAGAAATGTGTTGGTTGGTTGTTTGAAAGGAAGATGGAAACATCAGAACTGACACACAATGCTTATTTAAGTACTGTAATGGATGATAAAGAATTTGAAATAGAAGAATTAGAAGAGGCATATCGATAAAAAGTTACTAGGGTTCAATTAAACTCAGGACCCTTTCTAGGTAATATTAAGAGAAAATGAATTGAAACCTACCATGCGCCATCACAGATTAGTCAAAAGTTAGTTGTTGATAAAAATACATGTCACAGTGCCCACCAAAAGTAGAACTTTATAAGTTCACAAGAGGTTAAAAAAAAACTGCCTTACATTTTGGAATCAGTTTAAAACATACATAAAAACAATAACAAAAGAAAACAAGTTTCATTATACGAATCAGTCAAAAAAAATTAAATCAGAAGCTAGGGATATTGTACAATTTTTTCCTGTGATGAATGGAAATTATCCTTTGGCTGCAGAAAGCCTCACTGACAGATTTGGCTGTAAAGAACTCTCAACTTATTCTTCATGTTCAAGCATTAATAAAACTTATTTTGGATAACATTGCAAAAAATAAATATGATTCTTTGATTAATTTGTATAATATT
>KK112039.1:221185-272617 GCA_000611955.2 Stegodyphus mimosarum | reverse complement strand
ATCCCTTAGCAAGGGAAAGTATCACGGCTGTCTCCCTACAGGAAGTACGTCATCGAATGACAATCATTGCCTTCTATACCACAATAAGCTGTTCCTCCCCTTTTTGGCGTTAAGGCTGTTCTCCGAACCCTCCGAATAGTTCTCCGAACTATTTCTAAATCAAATTTTAAACTGCCTGATTTACTTCTTCCTCAATTTTATGGTAAATATGAAGATTTTAAGAATTTTAAAGTGAAATTTATGTCTATGATTGGTAATAACAATGATTTAAATGATACTGAGAAACTGTTTTATTTGAAAGCATCACTTAAAGGTGAAGCAAAAATGTTAGAATCATGTCAGGATACATTTGAGTCGCTATTTTCTGCACTTGAAAGCAGATATGAAAACAAAAGAGCAGTAGTTGATGCTTTTATTAATAATTTGTTGAACTTTGAAAAAATAAATGACTCACCTTCTCAGTTGAGATCACTAGTAGATAATGTTAAAAGATGTTTGAGATCTTTAAGTGTATTAGAATTTGATAGAAATAATTTATCTGATGTTTTGATATTAAATATCTTATTGCATAAATTAGATAGAGAATCTAGAAAAGCATTTGAACTAAACGTAAAATCAAATGAAATTCCCAAACTTGATGAATTTTTAGAATTTCTCGAAGAAAGAATTCGCATTCTTGAAGAAATAAACAAAAGTAGTTTTCCTAAGCAGAGCTATGCTACTAAAGTATCAAATCAATTAAGTCGCTCTAAAAATTCAAAATCTTTGGTAACTAAAACAAACCCTTTTCAAAAATGTATTATGTGTAAAGAATCACACCCAATTTATCATTGTTCGAAATTTAAGAGCATTTCTGTTTCTAAGCGGTATGATTTTGTTAAAGAATATAAACTATGCATTAAATGTCTTTCTCCATCGCACTTATTATCACAGTGTAAAGCTAAATTCAGTTGTTATGTCTGTAAGAGAGGCACACATCATACGCTGTTGCATAAAGTTGACGAAAAACAAAATCAATCATCGAAGGAAAAAGAGTTGACCTTGAATATTTCGTCAGTGAATGTGAAAGAGGACTGCCCCTCTCCCACCCACACAACTTTGATGGCAGCTGCAAATAAATAAACACTACTTTGAATGTTAAATCTCATATAAAGACGCGTTTATCGAACTTAGAAAAAGAAAATGAATGGGAAATAGAGTTATTAGTTGTTCCGAAAATAACTGACATGACGCCATCGAAATCTATTGATATTTCGCAATTAAATATTCCGAACGAAATAAAGTTAGCTGATGACGAATTTTTCAAGGCAAAAAAGGTAGACCTATTATTAGGAGCGGAATTATTTTTTGAATTTTTAAAAACAGATAAAATACGTTTAGAAGATAATGAGTTATTTCTTCAAAACAGCTGCTTCGGCTTTTTAGTTTCTGGAAGCATTAGAATTCCAAATGTAAAAAATTATGACTTAAATTATTGTTTTTTGTCAACAGAGATTAATTCGTTAAATAACTTAGTAAAATCATTTTGGGAAGTTGAAGAAGTAAATGAAACTAAACCTACTGTTAATTCTGAGTTAAATTACTGCAATGAACTTTTTGAAAACTCATTTTACCGACATGCGAATGGAAGATATGTGGTTAAAATGCCGTTCAAGCCAGATATTGGTGAAAACATACAATTAGGGGATTCAAAAGAAATCGCTGAAAAAAGACTGAATCAATTATGGAAACGTTTGTCAAATGATTCTGTAATGAAAGAACTTTATGTTTCATTTTTAAGGGAATATGAATCATTAAATCATATGGAAAAGATGGAAGACTATTCTGAAACTGAAGGAGGATATTTTCTTCCTCATCATGGCGTGCTGAAACCTGATAGTAAAACAACAAAATTACGCGTCGTGTTCGACGCGAGTGCCAAAACTACTAATGGTTGTTCATTGAACGACATATTATGTAAAGGTGGAATGATTCAAGAGGAACTTTTTTCCATCATGATACGGTTTAGAAAACACATTTATGCATTTACTGCCGATATCGAGAAGATGTTTCGACAAATTGAAATATTGCCATCGCAGACGAAATATCAAAAAATACTTTGGAAAGAAGATGAAGATAAGCCTGTACAAATATACAGACTCAAAACGGTAACTTATGGCACAGCATGTGCTCCATATTTGGCACAAAGAACGCTTCAACAGTTAGCGAAGGATGAAGAAAATTATTTTCCTGTAGCATCGAAAGTGGTCTTGGAAGATTTCTATGTAGACGACTGCCTTACGGGATCTTCGAATTTGAAAGAATGCATCAAGCTCCAGCAAGATTTGACAAAATTGCTCCAAAGAGGAGGAATGAAGCTACACAAGTGGCGTTCTAGTTTTGATTCGCAGAACTCCGATTTACAGAATTTTTCATTTGATCGCAATAGTAATACATCTGTGAAAACGTTAGGTATGTTGTGGAATAATAAGAAGGATACATTTCACTATAAAGTTACTGTTAATGAAAAGCCTGATGTTACGAAAAGAGATGTTTTATCTCAGATAGCGCGATTATATGATCCTTTAGGCCTACTCGGTCCTATAATTAGCAAGGCAAAGATATTCATGCAAGCACTTTGGTTGCTTAAGCTAGATTGGGCGGAACAGTTACCACCACCTATTGCCAATGAATGGAATTTATTCATTAAAACTCTTCATAGTATAGAAAATATTCAAGTACCTCGTTGCATCTTAAAAGAGAGTTTTTCAATGCTCATTTTACAGGGATTTGCGGATGCCTCCGAGAAGGCATTTGGTGCAGTGATATATCTTCAAAGCATTACAAGCCCTGGTGAATATTGTAGTAAACTTATTTGTAGCAAATCTCGTGTAGCACCAATCAAGACCATGACTATTCCTAGATTAGAACTATCAGCATGTCTACTCCTATCCAAACTCATGCAAAAGGTTTTAGAAGCTTTGAAACTCAAAATTGATGACGTTAAGCTTTGGTCAGATTCAAGCATTGCTTTAGCGTGGATTAATACATCACCACACCTTTTGAAAACCTTTGTGAGTAATAGAGTCTCACAAATTCAGCAACTTACTTCTAACTATCAGTGGGGACATGTGTCTTCAGAAATGAACCCAGCCGACATCATCTCCAGAGGATCTGATGCTACAACTCTTGGATCTAACAAGCTGTGGTGGAAAGGTCCTGATTTTTTAAACAAGGACAATTTTCAAGATAAAAATGGACTTAGTGATGAGCTTTATTCTTCAGAACTGAAACCGGTTACTACTTCCTTGTTGACTTTAAAAACTGATTCATTTTTTGATGACTGCCTAAAAATAACTAATGATTTCTTGAAACTAATACGAATTCTTAGTTTACTTTTCAGATTTGTTCACAATTGTAGGAACCCAAGTGATAAACGAACAGGTAGTATTAATATAGATGAAATGGAGCTCTCAAGGAATACACTCCTTAAATATATCCAAGGTAGGTATTTTGCAGAAGAAATTTCTTTGTTGCAGAAAGGTCTACAGCTAACGTCAAGGAGCAAGTTAAAATATTTTGACCCTTTCTTAGATGGAAAAGGTCTAAGGGTAGGTGGTAGGATAAATTTATTCAAATTTAAGTTATAGTCAAAGACATCCCATTATTTTGCCTGCCAAGAATAAGTTAACTGAACTTATATTTATTTATTTTCATGAAAAAGATTTTCATAATGGTCCACAATCACTATTAAATTCTATTAGACAAATTTATTGGCCCATTAATGGCAGGAATATAGCTAGAAAGATCGTCCAAAACTGCATAATTTGCTTTAAGGCAAAACCAATAATTTCTCAACAATTAATGGGAGAATTACCTAAAGAGAGAATTAATATTAACTTTACATTTAATTGTTGTGCTATTGATTATTGCGGCCCATTTTTGATAAAGTACAAAGGGCAACGCAAGGGTAACTATCATAAAATATATATATGTTTGCATTTTTTTTGTATGGTAACAAAGGCAATCCATCTAGAGATTGTCAATGATTTAACCGCAGAAGCATTCATTGCTTGTCTGAAGAGGTTTTTTGCCCGACGAGGTAAACCAGAAAAAATATTTAGTGACAATGCAAAAAACTTTGTTAGCGCAAATGCAGAAATTAAAAAATTAATGAGTATTTTTCTAAAGCAGAATGAAACTTTAGCTAATTTTCTAGCCGAGGAAGGTGTACAATGGAAGTTTATACCCCCAAGAGCCCCAAATTTTAATGGTCTATCGGAAGCAGGAGTAAAATCCTTTAAATTTCATTTTAAACGAACAGTAGGAAATTCAGTCTTAACCTACGAAGAATTTTTGACAGTAACAGTTCAAGTAGAGGGAATCTTAAATTCTCGCCCTCTTACACCGTTAACTTCTAATATTGATGATTTAAATGTTTTGACCCCTGGTCATTTCCTTATAGGCCGACCGATCAATTCAATAATTGAACCCAATTTAACAGAAATAGATAATAACAGACTTAGTTTATGGCAAAAAACTACAAAAATGGTGCAAAATATATGGAAGAATTGGACTAATAATTACTTGAGTACTTTGATTCAAAGAAATAAATGGATGATTGCTAAACAAAATATTAAAATAGGGGATATGGTAGTGATCAAGGAAGAAAATCTTCCTACCTGCAGATGGTTATTAGGGAGAATTGTAGATGTGTTTTATGGGAAGGACAACCTTGTGCGAGTTGTCTCTGTCAAAACCAAAAACGGTATTTATAAACGAGCAGTTACTAAAATTGCTGTACTGCCAATTGAGAAATAATGTATAAATTTTTATGTTTATTTGAAAGTTTGAATTGTAATCTATTATATTTGTTTTTTTTTCACATTGTAACTACATGTATTATAATTTGTGCATTAATTTACATTGTATAATTTGTACTGTATGAACATTTATTATTTTCTTGAAATTTTACTTATTGTATTGAAACTAATATTTCAACGCCGGGCGGGATGTTCGGTGTCTGAAAAGAGTATTGCTTGGCAGCGTTGTTTTACGCCAAGCACAGTTTGGCTTTAGTGTAACCCTAAAGATATTCCGTTTTTGCTCATTAGTATGTATGCAGATTGTCTTGATATAAGAGCATATGGTTGCTCGCTCTTAGCTAAGTTACATAGGTAGCTATAAGCACATGCGTGTGCTACTATTCAATAATGTTATTTTGTTAAAATAAATTTGTTATTGTTAATATTACAGTCCATTTACTGAAGTTAAGTTTCATTAAATAAGTTTGAGCTATCTTCGGCAAGAACAGCATCATCTCACACCGTTATCTTTTTCCGTGGCCTCCGCGATCCCCCGATCTGACGCCTGTGGATTTCTAGTTTGGGGGATATCTCAAATCCAGAGTTTACGTGTGCAATCCGCAGACTATGACGGATTTAAAGGCTTCTATACTGCATGAGATTGTGGTCTAGGTGTTCAAACCAACCCTCTTACCGCATGAGATTGCAAACATCCCTCATGCCATGTTGCGATCAGCGGTCTTCCGATGCAATGCATACTTGCCTTTGATGGCACCCATGTGGAAAATGTTTGATTTAAATAAAGATATTCTTTTGTCCGATATGTGTTGTCATCAGTGATCGGTGTCTTCTCTCTGTCATAGGCAAATTTTCTGCTTGCGTGTTTCGTTGACCGGTTTTCAGAACTCTATTTTGTGTATGAATAACACGCCAGTTTGGACATATTGGTACCGTTCCAACACTATTTAGGGTTTTCGCATGCGCTGAACATTTTGCGACTGGAAAAAGTTGGCGCTGCCATTCGACATTTTCTAGTGTCTGTAACTATAACCGTGGGATTTCCTGTGTTGCCGTTCACAGAATCTCGAACACATACCTCCGAATAACTATATTTGCAATCTCATCTCGATCGGTTAACCGAAGAGGACGCTAGAAGTGCAGATGTTGGCAAAGTTTCTTTAGGACCACTCTGTATATAGCAATTCCCAGAAACAGAACCTTCCCAAAAAATTAAACTTTGCAATTATTTTTCGAAATGATATCTAACTCTGCTAAATGATGTACTGAAACATAAACCAATTTTTAATAAATTGGTATACATATATATGTTGGTATACATATATATACATACATACGGGTTGGTAATAGACTGAATGCATGCAGAACTGATGATAACTTGATGAAATTCATTTTACCAAAAGAAACAGGTCTGGAACTTTCCACAAAAATACTCGTACACTTCTTCACAGTATCACAGAGTACAATCAGTAATTACACTTCAAACTATTAAGAACATTAAACACAACGCAATGCAAAGATCATCTAAAAGTGCGTCCACACAACTACGCTAGCGGCGTAAATGACAGAATAGAACGCATGTCGCCGGGGAAACATCGTCCAAACGGGGACGTGAACGAAGACTGCATTTAGCTAATAGAATTATTGAAGAGAAAAATCATGTGACATAACAGAAGGCTACAAGTTCAAAGTGTTCCACCTGCTGTTTCAAAGGAACGACCAATAATTCCGCTAATCGGAACCCGCAAGTGTGTTGTATCTGTTTGGCAGATGACAACTTCATATACTTTTTTGCATATACTTAAAGTGAGTCATTAAAATTTTTATGTTGAAAGGAAATATCAAAGGCAACAGAAATAAAAATTTCATTATTACTACACAAAGCAAGAGGAGTATGGAATGTCCAGTGTAATAAAATGGCACACTTTGCTTCCTCTATCCACAAAAATTTAAGTATATGCTGCAGCTTTGCTGTCTTCGTTATTTATGTTTCAAATTTGAAATTTTAATTCAAAGATTCAGATTATTAAATACCTGCGTCTTTAATGAAATTATCAATAATAAATATATATAATACGTCATTCAAATAATTTCAACGGTAGACTTATTGCACATGTGAATGAGTGCTATAATATAGCCTCAAATGTTTTTTCGCAAGTAGCCCGGCGATAATTCAACTTTAGTAACGTAAACAAAATCAACGTGCTCCCGACTGAAAATTTGTGAAATCGTCTTTCAAGCTGAAAATTTTAAAATCATATTGTTATTGATTATCAGATTAAAAACAGGTACAGTTGTAATTTTTATGGATTACTAAGCTGACAGAATATATTTGCTTTTTTGTATTTGTTTGACGTAAGTGTGATAGAAAACAGAAAGTGTAAATTAAAAAAGTTATTCTTAGATTGTAATTTGTCACTTTTTTTAGTATTAAATTTCTACAAAAGTTGTTTATATCTTTGTCATTTCTGACTGGTTGTGACTGAATAACGGATTATTTTTCATGCTGCGTAAAATTCATGGTTATTTTTTAAAATACAAGTGTTGGTTTTATATTTTCGTGTTTCTAAAAAAGCATTTATGAAGTAATTTTAACCGATTATCTTCTATATCAAATAATACATGATAAAAATGCATAATTATCATAAATCATAGGATAAATTAATTAAACGAAAAATGTGAATGTGTATGTTGTACTCCAGTAATACAGTAAAACCACAGTTAATCAGCAGGATGGTAAAATTTCATATTGTATTACAGAATTTTGAAAACTAGATATTTCCCTAGAGTTCATGATAAAAACATAAAAAATCTTCGTATATTATATACAAAAATGCAGAATCATGAAATCTGTTTTCCAACGGATATTTTCAAATATACTTCTCTTCAGATGGTGGTACAGCATAATTGCTGATAGGTATTGATAGAAAGCAATTCAAAAGATCATGTATTTATAATTACATAGGTATATAAATACGATGTGATGATCTTGCATAATAATATGAAACATATTTATTTATCTTTAGCTATTACAAATGACGATGTCTTAATTAGTGTTACTAAAAAGTCATTTTCCTAATTATATTAGATGAATAAAGTTCTGTATATGGAAACTAAGAATTGGCTGTAAGTATGAAAAATTGACAAATTGTACCTTATGTATTATGTTGTTGTTGAATTAATAAATTAATACTAAATGGCTAGGTATTGGTAGTACACTTAGCAGCTGTGTAAGGGGATTACTTTGCTGTTATGGGCAGAAAACAGAAAAAGCAGTTTTAATGTCTGACATAAAAAAGATGACAAAATAAAAAATGCATTTCAAATTACCAAGGTTGCACAACAACTCAAGAGCTGAATAAAATTCTTGTGTGCTGAAAGTCAGGTAGACTAGAATTCTTGTAAACAAATGTGATTAAACTGATGGGTTATATTCAGAAGCTGTTTTGCTAGATAATTTTAATGTATATTTTTCATTAAAATATAATCATTCATTAAATATTCATGGTCATTAAATATTCACATATTGCTCTTATATCTCTATATTGAGTGCTTTTCAATTATCGTTAATCACTTTTTTTTAAGCATTTAGAAATGATTATAAGAAATATGATTAATTTAGGGAATTTGCTGTAGGCAGATCCATAATCTAATGGTGCCTTTCAGGAATCTGATATCCAAGGAAAGTTTACGCTTTAGGAAATTAAAAACAACAGCTGATTAGTATAATCTCTGTGATATTATTTGCATTGTCCTGGATAAGAAAGAAAATCACAATACAGGAGTGAAAATAAAATATAAAAGCTGTTGAAAGTTTGTTTGCTGAACAAAAGAATATTGCAACAAGATTATCTCTTTTATCCGCAAGGAAATATTGTCAGCGATATTATAGAAAAATAGCCAATCTGTAACACTAATTAATATACTGCTGGCCACCCAAATTGCAACACCAAGAAAGACAAGAGATATCACAACAAAATTTATTTAGTAGATAACATGTTGACTAAGTATCAAATGATTAAATTTATAGACATCTGTGAAGTGTGGTTTCTTTCAGAATCAGTAGCCAGGGTATCCTCCATTGTTGGAGATCACTGCTGCCACACGCCTCAGCATTGATTCAAAGGGACTTTGGATGTGTTCTTGGGATAAAGCAGACCAAGCAGCTTCCACACGTTGCGAAATTTCGTGTGGTGTGGCAGCTTGGGATGTAATCTGGGTCAATCGTTCAGCAAGCATGGACCACATGTTTTCTATCGGCGAAAGATCTGGAGAGTGAGCCGGCCAGGGAAGCAATACAATCTGGCGATTGACGAAGAACCCTTGGACAATGCGTGCCACGTGTGGTCACGCATTATCCTGTTGAAATGTGGCTGTGGGCAAGCCTTGAATGAAAGGAAGGACAACTGGCTCCAACACCTCGGAGGTGTAGCACTGGCTGTTTAAAGTACTGGCAATGCGTACTAGAGGAGTGCGAGAGTGATATCCAATACTGCCCCATACACTTATACCTGGTGCAGGACCAGTGTGGCGGTGCATAATGCAGCTGTTCAGCATCCTCTCTCCACGGTGTCTCTAGACTCAATTCCGACGATGCAGACAGAAGCGGGAGTCTTCTGTAAAGACAATTTCATTCCATTCTGCCATCCACATCCTTCTTTCATTGCACCATTAGTGGCGGAGATGTCTGTGGTTCTGCGTCAAGAGTAGACGAAGCAATGGACGTCTCGCGGACAGACCACTCTGCTGTAAATGGCGTCGAATGATAAGCGCAGACACTGGATGATGCGTTACAAACTGAATGTGCTGTGCTGTGACTGAGAGATCCGTCATTGCCATGCGCACAATGGTCCTGTCATTTTGTGAAGTGGTGCACTGAGGTGGATGCGATTGAACACGTCGGTCCGTCGTACCCTCCTGCATCCAACGGTCACATATCCGCATTACGGTAGTGTTGTTTTGTGCAACACGACTATTGATTTCACTGAAAGATAATCCACACTCTCAGTAGGCCACTATCCTTCCTCTGTCGAACTCGGATACTTGATCAAAAGATGATTGCGGTTTACTACGAGGCATAATTGATCGTTTTTTTTTTAAAAAACACAATTGCAGAACTTGAAATCGTCGAAAACTCCAAGCCTTAAATAGCACTTTGAAGTGGCGCCACAGGCGTGCGTGATGTGCGTCTGCACTGAAATTCTAATCATTTGCATATCTCACCTCCGCTAATGCGTGTTGTAAATTTCATGTTATTTGCATGCTTCCTTCAGGGTGTTGCATTTACGGTGGCCAGTAGTGTACTTACATACTTTCTCTCAATCGAGGGAATACATTTAGCCTTTTATTTTGTTGTTAAGTATTTTTTCTTAGTTTGTGAATATAAAAAACTACATTTATTCAAGTTTTGGTGTTTATCAACATTTCACGTAGTTTTGGTTGTTTAGTTTATGAAACATGATAAAAAAATAATCTAAATAAATATATATATGTATTTTTTGAGTTTTGAAAAGGAAGAGGGAGAATGATTTTGTAGCAAAGATGAAGGTCGTGCATGAGCAAACCAGGTTGAGAACTGATATAATATGTTTCATCTATATGAAGATGATAGAAATATTTTTGTAATTTTTAGGTAATTTTTTTTTTGAGGATTTTATTTATTTTTAACTTGTAAAGTTCAACAAATTTTGAAATAAGTGTACTGCTGGTTAACCTGAGATGGATTAACTGGGCTCCATTTAAAAATAAGAAGCTAATTTTGTATATTATAGAACCAAAATTATTGTTGCGAATCATCAAAGTAAAACGAAGTTTATTACAAAAAGTACAAATATGAAAAGAAAAACCTAGAATAACAGCAGTGATAATAGATCTCTCTCTATATACATTAAGAAAAAGTCTGTGTCATTTTTTGTCCTCTAATAACTCAGTCACTACTATAGCTATCATCACCAAACTTTCTACAATTTTTTTCTGGGTCCTGGAAAAGGTCTATGTCCACTATTATCCAAAGAAAGGAAGTAGCTAAAATCAGAGGTATTAATTAAAAACTAGGAAAAACAATCATTTTTGCCCTAATTTTTCCGAGTGGCAACTGTCTCGCAAGCTGGAGATGAAAAATTTGCTTTTTTTCGAAAAATGTTGCCACTGCTTGCTTTCAAATCCTAGAGCTTGTTAATAGAAAATTTCTAAGTTTTACGATGAAATAAGAATACCATTGCTAAACATTAAATATATTATTCTCATATTCCAAAAATTCGTGGGAAAGCATTTTGACTATTCTCATTTTCATACGACTTTAATCAGCCAAAATATTAATTAAAAACTCTGAAAATGCTAATTTTCGCACTCATTTTTCCAAGTGGCGACAGTCTCGCACATTGGTGATAAAAATGCTTTATTTCAAAAAGTGTTGCTACTGCTCGTTTTCAAATCTTAGAGTTTATTAAAAAATATTTGTAAGTTTTGCAAAATCTATACATATAAATAAGAATGTTTGTTTGTTTGAGTTATTGATTTCTGTTCAATTATGATAAATTTTTTGCCACAATTATTCGACTAAACTTGAATATAGGTAAAATATTGGATGGAACTTGAGCTTTTATGACCATTTGATTAGAAAGACGAAAATCATTAAAACCTGCGTGCCATTGTTGCTGATATAATGAGAGAGAATTAGCTTATTTTTCTATTGGAATTTTTTATGTGGGTTCCATATCGCTTCAGACTGAAAGAAAGTATGAGTATCAATCATATTTCTTGCATCGTTATTAGAGAAAGATTACAGTGGTATTGTTCTCTCTGTTGTTAGATGCATTACTCTCAATCTAGCGTAACTGGCATCGGGTGCTTCTGCTAGTGATATTATATAATTAGAAATTAATAGTTAAGTTATTTGAAATATATAAACATATGTTAAAAGAAAACTGCTAAATTTAACTAATTAACACTGTTCTGCTAAACTCTTAAAAGTAAAATTGTCCAGGAATTTGTGGAGAAGTAGTAAGAAATGGAGATAACATGACAGAAGTTTTTAATTGAGATGACAGTGCCCCAACCAGCTAACAGATCTTGAAATCTATAGTGTAGTTCTAGATCCAGAAAATATTACTACCGAGAGTGAAAAAAGTGACAGAAATGTTGAGAACAAAAAAAATTTGATTTACAATTTAGTAGGAATTCTAGATACTGCAGTTACAAGACTTGAACAGTGGAACTTTGTAACTGAAAAAGAAATTATATAACTGTAGAATTAATGAAAAAGTCTTAGTGAAAGAAACAAAACAACTTGCATTGAAAGAAATATTAAATAAAGCAAATAAATAAATATTGAGCTTTTTTTGTAAATTTTGATTCTCTTAAAGTCACAAATGCTTCCTTATTTCATAAACTGCTATTTTATATTTTTATGTTTGATAAATTATTATAGTAGTTGTTACTATTTTCATTGTTTTATAACTGCTATCAGGTTAACAATGATTTTGGATTAACGGTGCATGTGATCCCCAGTATTACTCAGTTAATTAGAAACGTATTGTATTAATATTCTGAGAGTGTAGCAGAAATACAGGGTTGATTCTTTTAGAAACGACCTATTTCATTGCTCTGTAGTTTTGTTATAAAGTATTCGATTTTAATGCAGTTGGAGGCAAAAGATTCAGAAAGGATGAAAATTTTGTGGTCCATCACATTTTTTGATGTGCAACACCAAAAAAAAAAGAAGAAGAAGCAGAAATAACGAAAACTGTGAAATGCTATACAAGGAGGGATGGCTTGTGCCTATGAAACGTTAAAAACTCTTGATTGCCATGTGGCATGCCATACCTAAGTAGTAAAGGTTCTAAAGGTTTATAATCACTTACCCTACAGTTCACCCTCCTGGTGTAGGCATAACCAAACTTGCCACTCCATGTTGGCGGCAACACTGCGCAATGTGGGCAGTGATGTTTGCAATTTCCTTAGAAATGGTGGCCTTTAATTTGTCTAGTGTCTGCTGTTTATCAAGATATACACGACCCTTCAGAAAACCCCGTAAGAAGAAATCTGGGGATAATAGATCTGGTGACTGCTAAGGCCACAAAGTTTTGGAAGTAATGTGGTCCACAGAAAAACTCCTGATCAAATCCATACTTTGCTTTGATGTGTGGCATGTGGCACCATCATGCTGGTAATACCCTTAGTCAGTTCCACGTCATCGAACTGCTCTACAAATTCATTAAAAGTGTGCATATAGTGTTAACTATTCACGGTTTTCGTTATTTCTTCTTTGTTTCGGCATTGCACATAAAAAAATAGGAAGAACCACTGAATTTCCCTACTTTCTGAATCTTTTGTCGCAACTGCATTAAAATTGAATACTTTTTAACAAAACTACAGCCCAATAAAATTAGTCACTTCTAAAAGAACCACACTGCACATGACAGCATAAAGCATAAATTAAAGCAAAAAGGAATTTTTGATTGATTTTGCATCTGCAAAGGGTCCCTTTTCATCTAGAAGTAAATTTCTTCTGAGTTTTATGTTGGAATTATTGCCAGATGAAGATTGTTTTTTCTGAAGTTAAATATTACATTGATAGCTTAAGATCAAATAAACAATAACTGTTGAGTTTTTTTTTGGTATGTGTGTGTTTATTCTAAACTGAGTTCTATATTTTCTAAGTAGACAAAATGCAGACACAAAAACAAAATGCTGGAAAACCTAAGCAAGCGAAATTATGGAAGAATTCTCCCAGTTTGGACAAAAAAAGTGTGAGTTAATCCTTTATTTGCTATAATGAGCCAATAATTTTAAATATTTTATGTTAAAAACATTATTGATGATAAATTGTTATGATGTGTTAAATGTGACAACAATAAAATTAACTAATGTTTCAGATTTTATTTTAATTAGGAGTTTAAATCATTGTAAAAATTGGAATGTTGGTTGGTTGGTGTCATGTCCTTTGAGAAGTCAAATGGATCCATGTGTGGAAATCACAGCTTTTGCCAGTTGCACAATCTTTTTACTATGCAGCTGTCCCTGGAAAGGAAATTCCCCCAAACTTTGCAGAATGGCAAGTGTTCATGAACAGATGAAGATGTGTTCTGTAGAAAGTTCCATTTTGAGGCAGATTCTACAAGTTCTATATTATTTGGTACCATCTTCTTTAATTTTCATTCCTCTAAAATGGCAGTTTCTCAGTCTATCAATGGGCTTTGTAATTTCTGTTTCCATCAATCTCACATATATGATGTTCTTCCTTAATGGATTTCTCTTTGAGTCTGTATCTGGCAATGGCATTGATATCTTCAACAATGACTGGAATTGAGTTGTTGATATTTCTTGCCTTATTAGCCAGTTCATCGGCTGCCTCGTTTCTTTCAATTCCAGCATGTGAAGGTATTCATTGAAAGCACATGCCTTTCCCATCTGGTTGATTGTTTCTAGGTTTTAGTATACATCTAGTCTTGAGTGCTCTTGTAGTATTGCCTCTAGGGCAACCTTAGAGTCACAGTAAATTACAAGTCCTCAGCCTTTATTGTTATCATTTAGGTCGATGTAAATTTTTAGGGCTTCCTGGATTGCTCTTAATTCACATGTGAAGTTGCCTGCTCCGTGGCTTTGAAATATAGTTGCCTCATTTGGTAGAGTGATGTGAATACTGGCTCTACCCTGTTGGATAGTCTCATCTGATGAACCATCTGTGTGAATTTTTACCAGATCAGCTCCCAAAAAGGATTCAATTGTTCAAGTACCTTTTGCCTTGATAACAGCTTCAGTTTCCTTTTTTGTACAATGTTCCACCAGATCAAGATTTATTTTGGTGTTAATGGGGATGTAAGAGGGCAGGTTAGTCTCTGAAAGGACAGTGTAGGTCTCATGTTTGATAATAATATTTTCTCTGATCTCATTGATATATTTCCAAGTAGATGACCTCTTAAGTTTTGACCTCTTGTTCCAGTTTCCAAAAGCTTTCTGAAGATGTGCCCCATGTCTCGGCTCCTGGCCTTGTTTGTAAACTTGAGTTTGTGATATTTCCTTCTCTGTAAAAGGGTTGGAAGTCCGCACTCTTCTTCTGCCTTAATGTTACTGGTAGATGAAATAGCTCCATTGTCAGATATTATTTTCGCTGCTTTTGCCTGTATCTTGTCAAGTTTCGCCAGAGTAGTTTCAGAAGCATGTGCCCAAATAGGCACTCCATATTCAAGGTTTGCCACATAATTTTTCAGAATTTGAAGTTTCTTTAGTGCTTTAGTGGGTCTGTAGTGTTTACACTCAGTGATCAGTTTTCTCGGATTAAGCAGGGGGACAATAATAGATGTTTTCCAGTTTTTGGAAAGTTTTCTGTGTTGCATTAACTATATCCAGCAGCAATCTCCCCGAGATGTTTCACCATTTCATCAAAAATGAGATTGCTACCAGGGGATTTCTTATCATTAGTATGTTTAATTGCTGCCTACGTTCTTGGCAGGAAATAGCTTGAGTATAGAGGGGCTCGTATGAATTGCAAGATCTTGGCAGGAAATAGCTTGAATATAGGGGTCATCATTTAATATCTTCTTGCTTCTAAAAGTAATTCCTAACTGCTCTATTCATTATTTTGTTTTCCCTCTGGAATTCCAATTTACTAATGTTTGAGTAGTGCATTGCAAGCATATTTGCCGCTGCTTTATTGTTGTCTGCTGATGAGGCAATAATATTTGAGCTCTGGGCAGTTGGGATTGAAGAATATTTTTCTAGGGCACTAACAATCTTATAGTGTTTTGCATCTTCTTTCGGATCCAGGAGATTGCAGAATTCTGCCCATTTTAAGCGTTTCCTTTTGCTATTTCCTCCTCAACTTTCCTAGTATCCTCAGCAAGTCTATTTCGATTCAGATCTGTGTTGTTCGTCTTTAATTATTCGTTTATGATATCTCTCTCCTCAATCAAGGAATCAATGTTAAGGTCTTTCCAATATGGGACCCATTGTTTTTTCCATTTATCTCTAGGTATACCTTACCTCTTTGCCACTTTGGTAGTATTTTTTGTTGAGAGTTATAATTTTAACCTCAAGATCCCCAATCTTAAATCAAGGTTCATTCTTACATAAATCTTCCAAATACTGTGTAAAGCCAGTCCAATTTGTCTTTCTGAAGTTCCATGATCTACTTTATTGGTTGGTCACTTCCATCTGCACATTAAAGGTGATGAGAATAGGATGGTGATCACTCATTGCATTAAGCAAAATTCTGCCGTTACAAAGGTGCGATATCTGGTAACTGACGTCTGTAAGGTCCAGAGCTGATTGTGGGCCATTTGAACGTGATAGATACGTGTTTTGTGTAACATTAATGATGGTCAGTCCTAAATCCATCAGAATGTCTTTCACTTGTTAACCATTTGCATTCAGTGCATGTGATCCCCAAGTGGGGCTCTTTCCATTAGTCTCCAAGCAGAATGACATGCTCTTCATTGGTGTTACCTAATTCACTAAATGAATCTGGGCTGATGGTGGTGGTGTCAGAATGATAAACATTAACCAGGACAAAAGAATGCTCAAGAGTGAAAATTTCCAGGACATGGACTTCTGTGTTGCCAATATCCTGGCCTACAGAGATCATTTTATATTTGACCACAGAGTGTTTAATTAAAAATGCGATTCCACCTTCACATCTATCCACTCTATCTCTTCTAATTGTTGTGTAACCTTTATTATTAAATCGAATTTTGTCATTTAGCCATATTTCCTGTAGACAGGCAATATATATATATCATTTTCACTTAGTAGGCATTGTAGCTCATCTCTCTTTTTAATTGTTCCATTAATGTTCAACTGTAAGATGTTGACTGTCCACATAGCGTATTTTCTATCTTGTTCCCGGACTGCAGAACCAGATGCTTTGGCTACCCCAGATGCGGTAGCTTGATCTGGAGCCTTAAAATGACTTCTCGTGGGAAAATAGTTGCCATCAAGAGGTTGGACGTCTGCCTGTTGGTCCGTGGAAGGTATTTCATTTCCCTTCTACCACCCGAAGTAGGCATTATACTATCCCCCAACCTTGGGAATGAGCATCTAAGGATTACAGGCTCCCCCAAGGGAAATCAGATTGTTTGAAGTGTAATAGGCCATTTTTAAATTTCGTTTACATATGCTGTCACATAATATTTAAATTTAATTTGAGTAATTCATTGCATGAAGATGACTAAATATATTTCTACAATTTAAAATATAAAAAAATCATTTGAAATTTTTTAGATATAAATCTTAAAAAATGTGATCATGGGCAAAAATGCCTGTCCCTTTCAAGTTTTATGTTAGTCAACCTCTTTGTTTTGTAACTTAATTTATTTTTTTAAATAAAGAAGTTTAGTTATTTTAAATATGAAGTATTAGTGTGTTATATTCATGATAAAAATTAATTAAAGAAGTTTTCTTCTGTAGCAAATCAATAAAAATAATATGCCTTCCACTCGAAGACATTAATCAAATAATAAGCAAATCAATAAAAATAATGTCTTCGAGTGGAAGGCATATTATTTTTATTGATTTGCTCAATTTATATCTAAAAAAAATTCAATCTTTTTTTTATATTTTGAATTGTATAAATGCATTTATAGTCATCTTTATGCAATGCATTGCTTAACTTTAAATATTAATTTGTCTTGAATTTTCTTCTGGGTCAGCATTTGTAAGCAAAATTTGAAAATGGGCCAATATAAGTTTTTTAGTTCGACTGCCTTATCTGCGACCATGAGCGCAAACATGCATGCGCCATTCGGACCAAATTATTCTCAGAATAGGGTGGAAGGATGGGGACTTTCTTTTCCTCCAGCATATCTTTTTTCGGAGAAGAGAAGATTTTCACGTGACTTTTCACGTCGCACCAACTAATAACGCCCCTTTTGGACGAGTCTATGTGTTTTGGCAGAATGCCAGCCAGGGTTGCGTTTGAGATGGTCGAACTATAGCAGTCTATTTCTGAATTATTTTAAGGCATCATAGTGGCTGCTTTCTTAAAGCTCTTGAATGCTGGTAGTTTGACTTGGGTTTGAATCTAAGCGAACTAGTTGGCTGCATGGTTGGTTTTGTAGTTTTAGTTTCCCCATGTGTAATGTGAATAAGGTTCCCTTGGAACAGCAGTTCTTAAACTTTTTGACTCACAGACCTCTTTTTAAAATCAATTGCTATAACAGCACCCCGTTCGCTCATTCTATTTCTTACAATTTAATAGACAGGGGAAGAGGGGATATATAATAAGAATATGTGAGGAGAGATCTAAACAGTGCTTAAAGGCTACGAAATGATATTTTAAAAATTTTGAAATGTATCATAATATGTCATTTTTTCTCATTTATCACCAATACATGATAATCAACATACATGGTACTACCGAAATATGGCCATATATGTACCCCTTCCAAGTTGAATACATTCAGTACCCATTTAAAACCATCAAGCAGATTCACAAGAGTTGATATAAAATAATGTTCAAATGAATCTTTCAAAGCTTCATGTGCCTGAATTTTTTTTTTGATTTTTTTTTTTTTTTTGTTAAATATTTTGTCCTGATTTCTGATGTTATTTTCATTAAAAAGGCTTTTTATTAGACTAAAGTAGTTGATGTTTCGTGTTCATGTGTACTAACCATTACATTAATTTCTTTTGAAAAGAAGGCACTTTGGTGTTTTTTTTTCAAATATCTGTGGCACTTTCTTCTATGCGATGACCGATTGATTATGGTTCATTTTCAAGTTTTGCTTACATTTGCTTTCCCAGAAGAAAAGAAAGAAAATTCAAGATAAATTAATATTTAAAGCTTAAGTTGAGCAATGCATTATATAAAATTAAATAATAAATTAAGTAATAAAAAGTGATTTTAAATATAAAAAAATCGGTTGAGATTTTTTAGATATAAATCTTTAAAAAAATGTTATCATAGGCAAAAATGCCTGTCCCTTTCATGTTTTATGTTATTCAACCACTTTGTAACCTAATTTATTTTTTAAATAAAGAGAGTTCAATTATTTTAATTGTGACCTAATAGATTTATATATTCGTGATAAAAATTAATTACAGAAGTTTTTTTCTGTAGCAGATCAATAAAAATATTTTGTCTTCCATTTCATGTCAAGGTCCATTACCTTGAGATTATTTTACCCACAGTTCGTAACATTCAGTAATTAGTAACAGTTAGTAACATTAGTAGCAATGTAAACATTCATTTTGCTGAAAATAAGAGCCAAATATGCTGTTTTCCACACCAAGTCTTCATTGTTTAAAACTGTCACTAATAGCGTGTGATGGTCTATCAGAAATGCTGCTGTCTTTGTATGCAGTTCCATTGAACATGTCAAAGCTTTTCCACTAGAAAACCATCTTACTTTATCATGCAGCAGAATTTATTCAAATGTGGTAGAGCACACACAGGCTATCTGCCTAAGGGAAGAGATGTCTTTGTGAAGGATTTTGGAGGGAAACTGGTTTGTATTCATATTACGCAAGAAGAAAAATAATGAAAACCAACGTTGTAGCCCATCTGCTTGCCTGAGATTGAACCCAGCTGAATTCTCAATATATTCAGTAGTCTTAACCATTTCGCCACTTGTGGTGTTGATGCTACAGCAGAAAAGACTGATGGTGGCTAGCCATATCGTCACACATGAGTTTGAATGTGCATTTAAGAGATTGCATCTTTACATACTTTTTATTGGCATCATTCAGTAATATCATAAGCTCAGTATTTTTCTCAAGGCTAGTTTGTGTTTGTGAAGAATACAGTGACTGCTGCTGTATTTTCCCATCTTATCTTTAATTTTGGAAGCCTCTCCAGTGTTGTGACCATCATATATTTGCATAGTTTACCCATGGTTTCTCTTTTACTTAGATGAATTGATGTAAAAGAAGAAATATTTCATCCCTTGATGAAAGTTTACGATGGTGTTGATTGTGTGAGTGAGTTTATGATGATGTCCAAAACAAAAGCTCCCAGTAGCTATGTAAGTAAATGCAATTAAGAGGTACCATTGAATCCACTAAACTGGCAATGCCAGTTTGTACACCTGCTTTTAGTTTGAGTGTAGTATACCCAGAGTAAGCAATAAATATCTCTGCGATGTCGTCAGGCATGCCTCTTGATTTGTCTGAAAGTGTGTTGTTTTGACAAAAGGATGTTGCAAGCTAACTTAGAATTTCTGTCAAGCAAATACTTGATAAACTGCTTTTTCAAGGTTTAGTAAAAATCTCTGGAACTGATGCTGAATCATTCCTGGTGGCTGGTCACATACTGTGCTGCCAAGATTCTGTCGAGAAGGTCCCACACATGTTCTATGGAATTTAGGTCTGAGGACCTTAAACGTCAATCCATGCATTGAATATCTTTCCTCTTGAAGAGCTTTGTGACAAATACCATACAATGAGTGGTAATATAGTCTTCCATGAAAAGGAAGTCAGTACCCACAGCATCTTTAAAAACACATTGAGCATGAGGCAAAAGAACCTTGGTACAGTAGGGGACCCTGGTACCTGAAATTCCTTGGCGATGCGGATGTCAGTACGGTTACTAAGCATGGTACCATTCTAAATGAAAACTCCATCACCTCCTTAACAGTCTTTTTCAATTATATTGGAAGAATGATTGCATGTTTCTTTCTCTCTCCAGATGTGTGTACATCCAGAATCATCAGACTAAATTGGTTGTCATCCGTAAAGAGCACTTGATCCCACTCCCATTTTGTCCGGTTATTGTATTTCCAGCATAATAGAAACCACCATCTTTGATGAGGAGGCATTAATGTCATACACTGTACATATAGACCACGTTTGTGCAGCCTCATGACCAAGTTAAAATGTGATGTTTGTTGCATGTACCTTGCAATATTTTCTACTTCTGCCGCCTGTCTGTTGCCAATAAACTGACTATAAACTGGTTGTCTGGCACTATTGTTGCTCGTGGATGACCACTGCTGAATGCTCAAATGGCTGTTCCTGCCATTTGGAATGATCTGCAGGCTTGTGAAATGATCCCAAACTCCTGCATTACATTGTCACACTTTGCCCTGCTAATGATGTGATTTTGAGTATTCTGGCATGCCTGTTGGCTATATCACACAGTAGTAGCAACTTGACATCATTGAAATCACTGTATATGGTGCAATAGCTTTCTCCGCCTGTGTGCAACACATCTTCGGACATTCTTTCCTCTAAGTTTTGCTAGTTATGAGCATGCTCTACTGTACCAGTACAAGACTATCTCCTGATGGGTCTTTTCATCTATTCTACTGCCTTGTTGTGCTTGTATGCTAATTTCTCTTCCTCGTCCTTAATTTTTGCACAAAGTGTACAAAACTCATTATTGGTGATCATCTGCTAACCATAGAATAATGTCACAAAAAAGTTAAACACATAGAAAACTTAGAAAAATCTTTATAAAAATTTACTGTATTTACAAATCAAGTAGCTAGTCTTTATTTAATGGGGCTGAATGTCATAAACCTTCTAGCAGATTCCAGAAATTCTCAGGGTCGAGAATGAGATAAAAGTGTCTCGAATGTGCCATTCCAAGAAATCGCCTAGATTTTCAGTTTCCAGAAGATACTTAAGCACAACATGTGAACAAGCCAATGCCCCACATAGGCTTGCCATCTGTTTTATCTTGAGCTTAAATAATTTTGCTGTTAATGGCAGCAGAACTACCAAGTGTCATCTGCTAGAAGAGGTGCTAAATTCAGATTGGCAAATTTTCATTCAGCATGTAATTTCTTATTTTTTAATGTCACTCAATTTATATTATTTTATTTATATTTAGTCATTTATTCCCATTAAAACTGAGAAATGCACGAATAGCTCATATGGTTTCATGGAGCATAGTTTTGGAACCTACTACCTTAAAACGTCCTCCATGAAGGCAGATGGACTGTGATGTGGACTGCCATATTGATGGATCCAGGTTCAAGTCCTGGAGAAGACATGGATGTGTGTGTTTATGTGACAAAGCATTCAAAATACACTGCAAATGAAAAGTCCTCTCTGGAAAGAGAGATGGGAGGTCCTCAGACCACTCCTGGGTGGGTGTTTTCCCTCGGCACCTAAATGCAAAGTTGTATTTTTGCATAAATGAAAGTAATGTAATGCCCCAAAAAGTGTTTGAAAGTGGCTGATGGTTTTCATATTGAGAGAGCAATCATTTTGTTTGGTTATACCTTAGGTCAGAAGCCCTCTCGGTAGTGTGTGGATGTTCTCCCTCAAAATTGGGTTGAAAACTTAACAGTTAGCTAGGTTCAGCTATACTTCAATCACCTTTGATGTTACAGAAGTGTTGGCCTAGCTTCTACCTAACCTCTGTACTATTCTATTACTGGCACCAATTCAAATATCGTTAAAAGCTGATGATTTGGGGAAAAATTTGAAGCATAAAAATAATTGCTAGAATATTTATGTTTGGTTGAAGAAAAATCCAAAAGAAAAAATAACAGATATTCGTAAAATTAGAAATTTTTAATGTAAATTAAACAGCTTCCCAAAGAAATCAAGGGGGGGGGGAGGATGAACAACTTGGTTAGCGAACTAAGATTAACATGGAGTCATGAAACAACAGATGTCATTTAAAATATCTCAAAACGTTCATTTTAGGATGCTTTCAGTGCCATATAAACTCAATTAAATAAGAATCTAATAAGTTACAGCCAGTGCTGTGCTCACATTTATTTTGCCCTTTCGCACTGCCTCGTAAACTTTCAATAGTTTGTGTATGACAACCAGTATTGGGATCAATAAATTTATTTTTAGGGTTAGTGCAGAAATGTTCTAATCTAACCTCTGTTAATTCTTCACTTTAAAACCCTTTCAGCAGTCTTAAGTGTATTATAGTGCCATTAATAATATTTCTTCGATAACTTTAATCAGAGGTCTGACATAGCAGTTAGACATAGCAACTAAAAATAATTTTTCGTCGGCAAATCCCACTGTACACCACTGGGATAAAAGGTTACAACCGACCTTGCTTTGTGACAGGAAAAGATTTTCAACTTTAAAATTATTACCAGTGCAACCTATTTTGACTGGGGGTTTAGATGTTAAATGCATTACCACAGACTTCCCTGTTGTAACTGTCAACAACAGTGCAATGATTCATGTCAAGCAGATACTGCTGAAATTCAAGGAAAGTTAATTCTAAACACCATTTATAAAATGAAATGAATTGCTGTTAAGAAACTGATTTTCAGTCCTTAAAACCAGTTTTGAGAACATGATCCCCCCTTTTTTTTCCTCAGCATATCATATCTTCACATCTTCATTTTGGTGTTTTCTTCAAACTGAAGTACAGCATCATTTTATTTTTTTTCGTGCACTTTCTTTCAGAGTAAATAATTCCTTGTTCCTGAAGAAATTGTATGGAGATGTTTCATTATTAATTAAGTTCCAAATTTTCATAGCCATCATAAATACAATGGTAATAAAAATACAAGTTTCCTTTTATATCTTTAGAATTAGTATTCCTGAAGTCAGTTTTGAAAAAGCATTCTTTTACTCTTTTTTTTTTTTAAAGTAAACATTTTGTTGAATTTAATAGTAAACATTGGAGACTTCATATGAACCAATCTCTTTGCAAGCTTAGCAATACATTTGGCGATGATTTCGCTCCTGATAACAGAACAGTAACCTAACCTCTAGCTATAACCTTGGCCATGGGTTCAAATCCTTGAGATTAACTGTATAGTGCTTTTGTGATACGAAGGTACCTAAAATATCGTTGAACAGAAAGACTTTTTGACAGGTTTTTGGGAGTAAGAGACCTTGACAACTTTCCCTTGGAATATTATTCTTCAAAACTGGAGTGCAGTTGAATAAATTCTCTCACTTACAATGAACCCGAGGCCTACTCTGGTGACTAGTACAACCCTTGTGCTTCTGGCATCTGTAATTATGATTTTATGTCACTGTCAGATAAGTGAGATAAGTCACAAAAATGTACATTTACACTAGGATAAAGGTATCGGTATTCACTTTAACTTTGTAAATAGAAGGTTTAACAATGATAAACATTTAGTAATTGCTTACATTTCAGAGCTTTGCAGTAAATTACTTTTATGTAATACAGGTAATAAATGCGGTAACAGCAGCAGTGAAACCATATTGTTATTTGGATGTGTATGGAATAAACTTTTTGGCGAAATGTTCATGAACAGTTTTTTTATAATAATGAGTACTCTTTTGTTATTCAGACCGGATTCAGAAATTTATGAATGTATGCACACATATATGTGTACATATATACACACATACATTCATACATGCGTAGATATACATGCATACATGAGCACATATGTACATTCATACATGCATTTCTGAATCCGGTCCTGATAACAGAACAGTACCTAATAATGTACTTAGGTATATTTTCTGTAAAAATTCCTAAATCAATGAAAAGATTAGAAATTACCATTCTTTTATGATAATCCACATGGATATTGAACAAAACATATGTAGAGGTTATTCACAAAATTTAATTTTCTCTGTAGTGCTGACCATTGTCTAGGTGGAGACTGCTGAATGCTTGTAATTCATCCTGGATTCAGTACTAGTGAAAAGGCTGTCTGCATGATGCTTTTATAGTTCTTTCAATGTGTGATATGATTATGAGCCACTTTCTATAAGAGAAGCTTCTATGAATACATCCTTCTAAAGATGCTCCTTTCATGCTTTGCCATCACAATCTGTTAAAGAGGCAATTAATCAGCCATTTACAGGGTGAATCTTAACAAGTGGACAAAACTCTAGGGATGATAGGGCAGCTACATACAAGCAATATTCGGCATAGAATGTATGGTAGGAACGCAAACAGCAGCCATTAGGGACATAAAAAGGGTTGGTCCTTGCACCCAACAGCACTTTCTACCATGAATTGTCGATAGAATGGCTGGTTATACGGAACAGGGAATTTCCAGGGTAATGGATTGGTCGAGGTGCCCCATAGCTTGGCCACCAAGATCACAGGATCTTTTGTGTTTGGACTTCTTCTGTACAGCCATATGAAAAGCCTAATCTATGAATGCCCCTTTGAAACTAATATGGATCTAGTCACCAGGATCGCCGGGAAATGCCTGGTGTCTTCGCAAATATGAGTCAGTTCCTATCCCTCAGGTGTGAAGACTGCATTACAACTGGCAAAAGATCTTTTGAGCAATTTCTTTGAACATTAACATGAGTTACATTCCTGTTAAAAAAGTGTTTTCTGAAGTATCTCTTCTCATTCTTGCATTAATTTTTTAAAGGGGACAATGGAAAACTACCCTTTAACTTCTCACCGCTTGTGTTCAGACCATACATTCTATGACTGGCTAGTATAGCTTCCTTCTGTAACCCCCTAAAGTTTTGTTTACTTGTTTGGATTCACTCCATATATCAGCGTACAGTTGATCTGATGATTTAGGAAGTCAGCTTTGAAATGTGAAACCATCAGGATCGTTGTGACTGATATGCTGTCTTAAAATTAAAAATAATCTTACATTTAATTTTTGTAACTTATTTATTCTAAAATTTCTTTAATAAAAGAATATATACTTTTATGACTTTTTCAATGAAAGTTTAGTGATTCCTAAAGGCTTAAGTTCTGTGTCAAACATATTGTGTTTGTCTAAATTATTTGGATGAGGATAGTGGGATAAAAAAAATTTAATTTTGTATTGCACCCCAATTTTTAGAATTTTATCTAAACATTTTTACATCTTGAAAAACTTTACTGTTATCTCAGTTATTAACTAAAAATTTAAATATATGATTACAGAGTCCATCTATATTATTTTAAAACAATGTAAGCAAATCTTGTATTACACATGAGACGTCATAACTCAGAGAGACTAATAAAACCTTAAGTAAACTGTAAGTATATTAATTGCTTTAAAAATAAATTTATTATTCCTTATGTTTTTGTTGTCATAATGACTGAAGCAAATTTTCATTTAAAAGAATATTATTGTGTACTTAAGGATCTTGTTTTCTTATTGCTTTAGCCTAATTTTAACTCTGAAAAGAAAGAAGCATTTGGAATAGGAAAATCAAATACATATAAAAGTGCTAAGAGGAAGAAGTTTCAACAAAACAAGAATGTTAATATGGGTTCTAACAAAAAATGGAACATACTTGGGAAAGATCAAGTTGAAACACCAAAAGAAGGAAGCAATAAAAGGAAAAATGAAAGTTCTGAAGGTACTGGACCTAATAAAAAGGCTAAAAAAAGTAGTATGACTTTGAAAGACAGGAAAAAGTATCGTTTATCAAAAAAAGGAAAATTAGAAACTTTTGAAATTGGACAGACTCTAAAAATTTTATGGGAAGAATTACGAAGGTAAGTAAGTTTGTAGTTATCATTTCTAAGTTGAATGCTCCATTCTTGTTAATTTTTGCTTACATGAAAACGTGAGAATATAAACTGTGACCTTTTCATTAGTATGCTATAACACATGAATTATCCAATAGGACTCTGATGTGTCAAAGTTGCCAACTCTTGCAATTTCTGACTGCTTTCCTGCTAATCCGTTTTACAAAATATTTCTCCCAACTTATTTAAATTATTCTTAAAATTCTCAGAATTTTTATATAGCTTGCCTTAATACTTTGTTATTTGCACCAAAAAAAAAGTGATTTTGGAGCTGAAAGCACTTGGATTTTCTCTAGATTACACATAAGAAGAAAACCAATATTGTTTCAATCCAACCAACTAATGTTGTTTCATCCATGAGAAATTATGGAGTGTTTCTGCTTTGTGAGTGTGAGCACATGCCTCTGAAAATGTCGTTCCAGTTCTCCATTGAGCATCAAGTGCCACTGTAGTGGGTGCACATGCTTTCAAGAAATAGTTTTAAGAAATTATGATCTTTTGTTTTAGTTAAATCTGTGAAAAAGGTAAAATGCTCATGAACGTTTCAAAAATCATCCACAGATGACTTTCTTTCTATTATTTCCTTAAAGAAATGTAATACATTTGCATTGTGTACTATTTATCATTATGATTTTTCGATTTTGCACCATAGAAGGTCTGATGTTCTCAAACATGTGCGTACACAAAAACAAAAAGGCAATGTAAGATCTAATGTTAAAAAAATGAAAAAATTAATTCTTCTGTGGAAACAAAGAACCAAAAAGTTATTAATGTAGAATGTCTGTTCTCTCCCTTTGTACTGGAGCACAACCTGCCACTCAATGCATTGGATCATGCTACAGCTTTACTTAGAAAAATATTTCCCAGTAGCAAAATTGCTAAGAAATACTGAAGTGCAAGGACTGGAAATGGCTGCAGTTGTTAAAGAAATGGTTATGAAAAATAAATCTTCTTTTACTGATTGCATTAAAACAGTTCCATTCTACCTCTGTATGGCTGGAATCTATAATACTGATTCAAAACTGTATCTATTTTCCCTCCTTCTTAATTCAGTGTCTTCTGAAATTGAGTGTAGTTTTTTTCTGTCCTCACTTTAGAAGGACATTTGATAGGCTTTAATATAGCACAGCTAGTTATTAAAACTTTTAAAGAAAATGCAGTTCCTTTGAATAATTGCTTACTAGTTGGTGCTCATAATGCAAAAATAAAGGTAGGCAAAATTTTGTAACATGTATGTACATGTCGGCTGTCTTTAAAGAAATTTTTATCTATGAGGCATATTCGGAAACTAAGTACCGTTTTGAAAAAAAAAAAATAGTAAAACAATTTTTTCGAATCCAATTTTATTTTTACATGAAAATACATGTCTTAAACTATTTTTCAACATAGTTTCCGCCAATGATCAAACACTTGTCATAGCGGGTGACCAGTTTTTGTATACCATCGTCAAAGAAACTTCCCGCCAGTTTCGATAACCACGACTCCACAGCATTTTTCGTGTCATCGTCAGATCCAAAGCGCTTGCCACCAAGCTCGCGCTTCATGTGCAGGAACAAGTGATAGTCGGACGGCGCCAAGTCCGGGCTGTAGGGCGGGTGATCGAACTGCTCCCAATGAAACTGTCGAATTAACGATTGAGTGACACCAGTAGTATGGGGCCGAGCATTGTCATGGAGCAACACAATTCCTTTACTGAGCATTCCTCTTCGTTTGTTTTGAATGGCACGCCTTAGTTTTGTTAAAGTCTCACAATATCGTGCCGCATTAATTGTTTCACCTCTGGGAAGAAATTCAGTAAGCAAAATGCCTTTCCTATCCCAGAAGACAGTACACATGATTTTTTGTGATGACATTGTCACTTTGAACTTTTGTTTTTTCGGAGAATGAGTGTGTCTCCACTCCGAGAATGAGTGTGTCTTTCGATTCTGGTGTGAAATGACACACCCAAGTTTCATCTCCTGTCACAATTTGGTTTAAAAAGTTTTCTCCCTCATCACTGTACCGCGTGAGAAATGTCAGGGCCCTACCAAGTCGCTTTGTTTTGTGAACATCAGTGAGCATTTTTGGAACCCATCAGGAACACAGTTTGCGATAATTCAAGTGGTCAAACACAATTTCGAACAAAACAGTATGTGAAATTTGTGGAAATGCCTCTGAAAGAGTTGTCATTGTGAAGCATTTGTTTTCATGAATTGCTTCATCAACTTTCCTTACCAAATCATCGGTGACAACAGAAGGCCGACCACTCCGGGCCTTGGCGTGGACATTTGTTCTACCTGCATTAAACATTCTTACCCACTTTCTCACCATTACATCACTTATCGCGTATTCACCGTAAACTTCTGTCACTTGACGATAAATTTCAGCCGGTTTAACATTCCTCGTGTTCAAAAATTTAATCATGGCACGAATCTCACAGTCAGCGGGAGAACTAATTGTCTTAAACATTTTGAATGTGCACAGCAAACTGAAAACACAACATAGAGTAACAAAATGGCGACAATTGAAAGTCAGTGAACAGGAAAGACTAATGCGCATGCGCGGGATGCCTACCTCAGCGCTGCGACGGCGCTAGAATGAAACAGTACTTAGTTTCCGAATATGCTACGTAGATTCCTTGACCAATGAAACCTACATCTTGCATTTTTTAAAGAAGTAAATGCTTCTAGAGTTAACAGAAAAGGCTCTGTTGAAAGTTGAAAATACTTTCATCCACTTCGACTATCATACCAGGTCCTTCTGTTTTCCGTTGGTGACGTTTAAGCTAAGAATCCACAAAATCCTCACACATGTAGTTATTCCAGTCCACAACTGTTCCGTCACCGATTTCCAACTACTTTTCACAGCATTTAACTGAAGTTGATTCTTCGCTCCTCACATTTTTTAAAGAAGAAGTAAATGCTTCTAGTTAAGATAAAGGGCTTTATCGAAAGGTATAAATTACGTAAAGTAAATGGAGATGTATTTACTACTTCCACCATTAAAAATAGGTTTGAGAAAAATAAAGTAATTCTGCACCAGGGCCAATTTAATTGGCACTTCCTGCTACTACAAAATATAGGCATAAAGCTGATTAAAAAAAATTGCTCAACAAGGAAACATTTTCCGATTACTATAAGTTTATCTTGTACGTACGAGTATTTATGTTTTTGTCTTCAGGCCTTAACAAAGCTTTTTTGTACAATTCATTCATTCAATGTTCTTAACACAGTTCTACAAAGCAGAATTCTATTAATTCATGTTTTGCAGTCAGTGATTTATGATCTGCTTAAAGACATTTTTACCAAAGTTTGTAAAACCAATCTTGTTTTTTCTTCTAATTCCATATATGATGTGATTTATGGTGAAATAGAAAATCAGAAGAAAGATTAAGATGTGGTATTAGGTACTGTAACTAAAAACATAGTGGAAGAACCAAAGATGTAGTGACCATCTTTCATCAAGTAGTCAGTGTTAATCACTTTTTGTGATTTATGGGGTTATCTCAGTAAAAATCTTGATAATCTGAAATCCTGCTACAATTGAAAGTTAACACTAAAAGAGGCTTTGAAAAATTGCCAACCTCAAACTTTGAAAAAAAGAAGCAATGCATACTTTAGTTATGCTCTTCATTTTCATGTTTTCCCCCCATTAATGTATTAAAAAATTATAGATAGTGTTTTGTGTGGAATATCTATGTAAAGACTGTAACTTTTTTATGTGTAAACATACAAAACGAGCAACAGTTGATCGTTAAAAGGTACTAAGGGCAGAGCACGAGGAGTGAATGCCATTGAGAATAGTGTGTTCACATAGATTGTTTGCAATCAGCTTTTTCTTTGCCCTGTTTACCTTTTCTTGCTTCCTGTCAAAATGATCTTAATGATTTTTTATCTAGATCAGTGATTCTCAAACTTTTTTTTGTTGCGACACACTTTTAATGATTTCAGAATTTGGCGGCACAAAGAGAAAGATAAGTTTAAAAGTTGTATACTTACCTATAATACACTGTGTAAAATAGTTTATGATAATAATTTTGAATGTAAAATAAAATAATATGTACTACAAAAACAGCAATACATTTATCAAGGGATTAATTACAAGTTAATAATAAGACTACTTTTTAATGAGAAATATAAGCTTCATGTTTTATTGATTATTTCATTTATATTTGGTCATGAAAATGGCAATACTACTCTCATATCATCTTCTACATTTTTACAGTCTTGATCTTTTATTAGTTTTTATGTTGGTTAATACTGAAAATCCAAATTCACACAAACAAGATGTAGAAAACTGTAATAATATTTTTAAAGCATTTTTGGCCATCATGGGATATTCGCATCTAATGTTAATCCAAAATGAATTAATTGATTCTTCCAAATATTTTTTAATTAAATCTCAATTATTAGAAAGCAAAATTAGTTCTTCCTCTTCATTCAAAGTTATTTCAAATACATGAGTATTTGAACAGAAGTATCACAAATGGATTACAAACGCAATAAAATTTGTTTTATATCTAAACTTGGGAAATAATCAATAATTCTCTCCTCTAAAATTGTCAAATGGTCCATAAGGATTTTATGAATAGTTTTATTAAAATCTTTTGGCACTGACTCAAATTTTTCAAAATTGCCTTCCTGAGCTTTATTCTTCCATAAAGTTATTTGCTTTTCGGATCCCACCAGTTATCTGTTGAGTTTAATATATTTTCTTTCTGCCTTTGCATATTTGAATTTATGTATCAAAAATAACAAAAATGTGATAAGTAAGCTGGTTTAGCACACCATATTTTATCTTCCAACAAATGAACAAAATCATCATTTTTATTTTGTTCAAAAAAATATTTTCATTCTGTCTCTTAATTCCAGCACACAAGATAAAACCTTTCCTCTTTACTTCCATATGCAGTAACAAGAATTCGTACTTAGTTACTATACAAGCAACTTTTTAATGACTTTTTCTTGATTTTATATAATTAAGCATTTCAACACATTGTTCAAGAATTATTTTAAATTCTGATAGAAAATATTTTGTAATAAGTGCTTCTCAAATCAAAAAACAATGGGTAACTAATATATCTCCATTCAGTTCTTTAACGTGTGCTACAAATCCTTTTAGATGTCCAGTCATAGCTGCACACCATCTGTGCAAATGCCAATACATGGATTCCACAAAACTTTAATTTCTTCTAAATATGAATTAATTACATCAAAAATATGTTTGCCAGTTATAAAATTAGTTAACTCGCAACATAAAAATTGATTAATTGTATCATTTTCGTGAATAAACTGAATGAATGCAATTTATTGAGCTTTTGCCATAATATCTGTTGCTTCATCAATTTGTACAGCAAAATTTGAATTTCCAAGAGTTTTTGCAGTATTTTGTTTAATATTTTGTGACATATCTTTGATTTTGCAATGGATTTAGTCATTATGAAGTGGTATTTTTCAAATATTAATATCTACTGATCCACCAATCATTATTTTTACAATTTTGCTACTAGCTGATAATATAATTTTGTTAGCCAAATTGTGAGGTTTTAATTTAACTGCAATCAATTCAACTATTTCATAAGAACATGTTTGACCATTTTCGGACACACTAATTTGTTTTTCAAAAACCTTTACATGCTTTGATTTTGAAGACAA
Source organism: Stegodyphus mimosarum (assembly GCA_000611955.2). Taxonomy (NCBI): domain Eukaryota; kingdom Metazoa; phylum Arthropoda; class Arachnida; order Araneae; family Eresidae; genus Stegodyphus; species Stegodyphus mimosarum. The sequence continues at coordinate 240,842 of KK112039.1, read as the reverse complement.
AGATTTTTGAAAGTAGCTTTTATCTTTTACTGAAAGCGAAGGATGGTTAGTCACAAGTGACGTTGGAGCTTGCTTGGAACCTTAGCACTATTTCATTATTTACAACACATACCACACACTCAGGAACAACCATGTCATTTTCCATTGTAGATGTAAATCTAAATTTCAAAAAATCGTCATAGCATTTTTGATAAACAACATATTTTTTAGAGCAAGAAGTAGCTTTACTTGTACTGGGCTCATTAGCCTGATTAGTAACATTATTATTATCATTGTTAAGCTTTCTTCTTTTTAACCATATATCTATTTTTGGAAGGTTTTGTTAAAATAAAAATAATGTAGTCAAAACATTATTTAAAAAAAGAATCAGATATTACCTTTGAATACGTTTTATTCAAGTTTAAGAGCATAATACTGCAAAGAAAATTTTTATATATAATTTTATGAAATAAACAACACAGCAAGCAAATAAATAATAAAGTGAACCACAAGTGCCAATTTGAACAAGAGAAAATGCGCAATAGTACCTATTACGCAACTGTTGGGGAATCCTCACTGTCATTAAAACAACCTGTTTTTGTGCATACTAGTGAGGCTAGCCATCCTTTGGATGCATTTTCATCTGAATACATTTTGTCAGAAAACGGATGAAAACTTTCATCAGAATTGTCATATGTAATATCTTCCACTAAACATGATCTTGCACAGTAGTAATACATACATATAGTATTCATTGTATTGTGCTATATCAACTTTATTAGTGTCAGGTAACCAAATAAGCTACAACATTTCTCATTACACCATAAATTTGAAGTTTTCTTCACTTATGATGTCGATACACCACTAAGATATTTCTTGAAATAAAAATTTTCCTCGCTGGTCGAAAATTTCAGGTGTAAAATAATCGAAAAATGTTTGTTTCTTAATTGTTGTAAAATATCACATTTTTCCTAATTGTTTTTTAACAGTTGCCTTCCTCACAGTTTATAAAATGAATTGATACTACATTTGTTCAAATTGTTTGAAAAATAAGGAAAAAATCGCAGTATAAACAACTACTTGCATTGCAGTTTGCCAGATTTGGATGTTTTGCAGATCACACGTTTTCATCTGTATACGCAAGAATTATTGCGGCTGCAGTGAAAGACCTCCATGTCATTTCAATGCAGTGGGATCATTTGTATGTAAACGTCCCTATTCAGATGAAGAAAATTTGTATGAAAACGCTTCCAAAGGATGGGCAGCCTGACATGTGTGAACCGACTTGAGGCATAAAAGTCAGTTTATGATTCTAAGAAACATGCGTTACAAAAGTAATTAAAAAAATTTTTATGGATATACCTATTCCTGTTAAAATAATTTGTACATTTTCTTTTTAAGTTATATTATTTGATAATTTTAACATATTCTTATATGTAAGTACCTTTCTTTAATTTAAACTTTTCTCGTAATTAAAAAAAAAAAAGTTATAATGGTAAAATCCTAGTATACGGTACGGCTTTGGTGCGGGTTTTAAAGTTGTTGCCAACACCAAAGCGATGCATTTACGTTTGTCGCCAAATTTTTGGCGTTGCCACAAATTTGCGTAGGCAAAAAAGTAAACAAAATGATAATCTGAAAATGATAAATTCGTAAGTATACAATGAGACACAAGAAAAAAAGCAAGCATTTAGAGATTGAAAATAATTTTTAACAGACTTTATAACAAATAAAAATATAATTTTCAGCATACATCACATACGTTGTGGGTGTTAGAATTTTATCAACTTTTCGGTATTAAAATTTTAGATCAATAAATAGATAAGTGAAAAATCACTTACCTTCTAAAGGGCTGCCCTGGAACTGCTTGTCTTTCTTTCTATTTCCATTAGTCTAAGCTGATATTCTAATCACTGTGGAACACTGCTATGAATTTTTTTAGAAATTTTAATTAGCATGTGAAAGATATTTATATAATATTTACAGGTTACAATCATTACAAGCATTATGTTTCAAATATATATGGAGACGGTCTATCGATTCGACTTACATTAGACGCGTAACACGTTCAACTAACTACGTTTTGTCTTTTTCCGCCTGAGGGCATTCATAGGAGCTCACAGTGGGCAAGTTGCATATTTTTCCCATTTGAGATAACGGATAGGCTTCGGCAGCAATCCACCATCTACTATCCATTGAATAACAGCATGCTTCCCATCCAGTTCTAACTTCCAAAAAAATTTCGTATTTAAAAATTCATCACCCATAGCACTGCTCATCATAACCAAAAAAGTGCATTATCAACTCCAACTGTAGAACAAAATGCATTAGCAACTACAACTATAGAAAAAAACACTTATCAAACTAAAATCATTCACGCTCATGAATGCAAGATAAAAACAGTAACTGATTAATTACAAAAATAGTAACCAATCAGAAACTCAGCGAAACCACTACTGTTATCGTAAAAAATACAAAAAATAAAAGAGAAATAAATTTACCTAAAAATGCATTATCATTTCTCGTTCAGTTCAGCCGACGACCAAAGATAAACATAACTTCAAATGATAATTTGAAATAATGCTTTTCACCCATCTGTACCAATCAGAACTTCTCAATTTAAATTATATACTGAACATGCTTCAAAATGCGCTCTCCTTCAGAGCACCAAAATCAACTTGGATATCACAATTGACGTGCTTATTAATGCCATAAAAACTGAATTTCACCAATTCTCATGTGTACCATATACTAGGATTATTATAATTTTTACTATATACATTTCTAAAACTTGGCAGCACACAAAAGTGCTGCAGTACAGTGGTTGAGAATTACTGACCTAGATGATTCTATTCTAAAGACTTGATTTTAAATGACATGATGAAGATATCTTAGAACCTGTGGCATAAGCATTTCAAGTTTTATGAAATGCTAATCCATTATATAGAACACTTTCTTTGACTATTAAGCTCAAATGGCTTGTATTAAAGATCATAATTAACTGCATGATTATCTAAATTCATAAAAGGACTGTTTAAAGAATCTGAAAAATTTTCTAAATGTCTGTTTACACTAGGGTTTATGTAAACTAACTCAGACATCTGGCACAGCTGACATTGTCTGATGTCCAGAAAATCAGTTTTTCTTAACAAAAAAGCCAACTGAAAAATCTTAGCTAAGCGTATAGCAAAATTTGTCAATATGTGGAACTGATTCTGTTAGCTCAAACAAGCCTCAGTGTGAATGGTTCTTAAGAGGCTAACTGAGTTATTTAGTACAGAAATCAAAGTGAATTTGAAAAGGAGGGGGGAACTACCTTTGCTAATTGTTTGAAAATAACCATATAAGAAGTGCACAAAATCTGGACTTCATTTTAATTTCTTATTCTAATTTTGCGGTCTCAAATAACCTTTTGAATTAAGTGGGAGTGTAGGGGACTTTCCTTATGAGCATAGTTTTTCTTCCAAATAATGTAATTGGGAAACTTTTTGTTGAATATTCTACATAGCATAAATCATAAATAAATAAAATAAAAAATTAGTTTACATCATGAGTCATAAAATATTTGTAGATAAATTCTTCATAGCACTATGTAATATACATATTTAAATTTACTGTGTTCTTAATAATCATAAAGTGCTACTTACTATTTACAGATTAAGTTAACTAAAATGTTATCCTTTCATTAAAAATGTGTACACAAAATATTCATTTTTTTTTTAAATGTCAAAGTAGGTGTCATAAACCATGAATAGTTCTTTAAAGAAAATTTGTTTTCATTCTTCTTAAATGAAAACTCTTCATATTTTCTATCTGTTAAGGTTATTTCAAAGCAGTATAAATACTTATTCTATATTTATTCTTTTGTAATTTCCCCCCTCCTATTTTAGAGATGACTGCAAACCTGAAAGAAAAATTCAACTAATAAAGCAAGTCTGTGAATTACTAAAAGGTCGAGTGAAAGAGGTATTATTTTGTTATTGTTAGAAATGTTTATAGATGAATAAATTCAAATGTTATTCTAATTTTAAATGCATGGCATAAATCTTAAAGAATTATATTTTAAAGTGTATGTATTTGTTTAAATATGTTAAGATTTATTTTAAAATATATTAATTGTTTTAAATTGAACAAAATTTAGTTTGAAAATAATGCAAATTTATTACAAAACTCTGTGTGTTTTGAAGATGATTGATGCAAGTCTTGGTTTTTTTTTTTTTTTTTTTTCCCCAAGGAGAAAAAAATAATCTGTGTCATTTTTTGGAAATAACCATTTGAATGGACAAATAATAAAGGAAAGGAACAGTTTTTTTAGCTCTATCTATCTAGTGAAACAAAAATAGAAATATGAAAAGAAGATTTAAGTCGATAAAAAAGATGCAATCTTTTTCATACTTTGGTTCGAATTTCAGTCGAGATCAAAATAAAAATTATTAAACAAAGTTAGATTTTGGTTAATGTGGAAAGTGCTTCAAAAAAAAAATCTTGTTCCCCAGCTGAAAAGACTTGGATCTCTGTGGAATGAAAAGTTTGAGGGATTAACAATGATTAGTGATTACTTTGACACAGGATTCACATTCCTTGATTGAAATTCTAATGCTTTCTTACTTTTACTGATGTACATCAAATCACAGTTTGAAAATACATTATAAATTTTCCCTGACAATTAAAACTTGAGATAAGACCTTTTAACCCTCATGTCGCATATCCCACAATTTTCACAGGCAACGTTCCCATTCATGATTGCATTTTGGCTTTTCTGTGATGTTTAATTGTTTATTAAGATCTGGGCTTACAGATGGCATTAGTTGTCTGTATTTCTGTGTAACATACAGGCGTGTTTTGCACTATTTTGCATGCTCTTTTCAAAGCTCAAAGGTATCTGGCAGGAAGCATTTCGCAAGTGATATAACTTACATATCTGACAATATTTCTGATATTATTAGCTGTTCTTACTCTGATTTTAAGTTATTGAAGATAGTTATTGCGAAACGGGTCAGAATTTCTCAGATTCCTCTGTGGATACTGAATCTGAAGATTAATTTTCCATTTAAAACGTCTGAAAGTGCAAAATTGATATGCAAAATATTCCACCATGTCCTGTTTCATTTCTTTTTCTTGGCAATCCCTGTGGAATGCTTATATCCTTTATAAAAAGGCTAACCCATTGCAAAATATAATGCTTCTTGAATTCCATTAGCAAATTATTGAGCTAAGCATTCAGAAGTATTCAGATGAAAATTCCAGTGTTTACCTGGCAGATGTAGTTCAACTCTCAATTCCATGAGACAATGTTTTGCTAGCCATTACCCCCTGCCCAACCCCATCAAGAAAGAGCTTCATAGGCAGTGTGCTGTTTGTTGCTCAAAAAATCTGAAACTGGCAAAAAAAAATTAGCAAAAAATGCGAATTTGGTGCAAAAATTGCATACTTTTTTTATTTCATAAAATAAATCATAATTTAATCAAGATTAATTTTCAAAATTTTGCTTTTTTAAATCATGTTATATGATTGTTCTTTAGTTTCAATTTTCCTACAACCTTTTTTTATGATCTATATTAAAAAAAAATCTTTTACAAACAATTTTTGTGTATTTAATTCTAAAATATATGCAGATTTGAAATATGTAATAAAAATACCCAATTTTTGAACCTATTTTGTTAAAAAGAAATATGCAGCGACTGAATGGTAAATATCAATAGCAGAGGTATGAAAGAGGATGGAGGGAATAAAAGTGATTCTGTTACTATATAGGCTGACTGAAAAATTTCGATACCGATTTTTTAATTCAGAGTATTGTATAGGCCCTATATTCTCTCCCTTTTAAGTAGAATCTTTCACAATGAATTATGTTTTTCCAGTGTTTTATGAACAGCTCAAAAATATGAAATAATGCTCTCATGACATCCCTTTTAGCTCAGCAGCTGTGTTTTTTACTTTCTCACTTAAAGAGAATTAGCTTCAATGCAAGTGGCTTCTCAGTATTGGGAAGTCAGCTGGCACTCAATCTGTTGGAAATTTCAGACATACTTCTAGTAGTTTGTCAACAGTACATAGTTGTGTATTGTCCTGAAGTAAAAACGCTATTTTTGAGCAAATCCAGTCTTTTCTTCTTGGATGTATGCAAGTAAGTTTTCAGGATATTTGTATAATAACAGTTTACAATTTGTTCACGAGTAGCAATACTAACATCTAAAATCAGGTTGAATGGTCTGATAGATCACTTGTGTTTTTACCGTCTTTGGAGTGATTTCACCACTGAAACACAAATATAAAGATGCTGTTTACTCATAGTGCATTATTGAAGTAAAAATGCACAGCAACAAGTTGGATTTGTACGTGCATTGCAATCACGCTGCATGCCTGTTTTACTCATGCTGTATGCATAGTGATTTTGTATTATCAATCTCTATAATTATCAGATAATTTTATTTGTCTTAAAAAGATGTAAAAATAATTTTTTAGTGTGTAATGAAAATTGAAGTGACTATTTGATTTATGCCTGAAGGAGATATAATGAAATACTTTTTTTACTTACTAGATACAGTGTTTAAATTTGTGCATGTTATATCATAAAATTACAAATTTCCCAAAAGTCAAAGTATCTGCCTGTAAATGTTGTATATCGGTTTTACTCCTCCATGTAAGTAAAATCGTCTTGACAAAAATAATCTGCAAAAAATGCAGAATCATGTCTCTGTTATTATGAGTTCTCATACTTCTCCATTCTTTCTCTTTTAATATTAAGTCAGCATGTCTTCAGCTATTTCATTTTTCCATGCCCAAAGTGTTATATTTTTTCCTCCTATTTGTGGTAATAATACTTACTCAGTTTGTTTTGTCCCCCTTCCCACTCCTTTTCCACTGTTTTAGATCATCATTCTCTTTTCTTTTCCAAAAGATTATTTTTAACATGATTTATAAATTAAACAACTAAAAGTATTGAAAATGTTGATAAATACCAAAATAGTTAATTTTTTGTGTTCATAACTGCATTCCTTATATTAAATATTTAAGAGCTAAATCAAAGGCTGACCATATTCTACCGCCCTGAAACTATGAAATTCTTCTCCAAGGGAGCACTAATTCCCCCTCTGGAGTGGCATCTCTGATGAATGAAATCAGTTTAATATCTGAGTAAAGTTTTCTAGCAAAATATTTCATTTTAGAAGTTATTCTTTTTACTGATGAACAATTTTGATTTACAATTAAGAGTGTTGATGTACAAATTAACTAACACAGTGTATTATTTTTCAAAATTTAAGAACAGTATGTACTGTGTCAAGAACTTTGTTATTATTTTTGTTTTTTGGATTTATTTTGAAACACAGTTAAAAAAAGGGGGGGATATGTTTTCTTGAGTGTGCATCAGAAAAACTAAAATGCATTTTGGAGCAAAGAACCAAAGTTTTTAAGGAAATAGAAGGATATAAATTTAAATCTGGGAATACTAGTAGAAGAAAATCCATAAGTATTATGTTTATGTGAATTTTGCTTCCATTTTGAAATTTAAATGTGAAAGAAATTTTAATTTATAAATTCAGGAAGTACAAGCATATTTGATTTAAAAAAAGACCTGCTAATAAAACTATAGAAACTTATTTCGTAATCATAATTTTGAATACTTTGCTTTCTAAAATTATTAAAATGATATTTTTGTATTTTGTTAATGTAACTTGCTTAGTAAAACTATAGAAACATATTTCATAATCACAATTTTGAATACTTTGAGTTTTGAGTTCTAAAATTATTATGAATATCATTATATTTGTATTTTGTTAACGTAACTTGCTTAAATTTCATTCAGATGTGTATAAGTAATAAATAGTTACAAAATTCTGTTTTTCTTGTAAATTTTGTTCTTAAATGTTAAATAGTGTTACTTTTTTTTTTATGTGCAGTTTACATTTGCTCATGATACTGTTCGGGTTTTGGAATGTGTGTTTGCACTTGGAGCTGAAACTTATCGTTCTCTTTTATTTGAAGAATTGAAAGGTAATATTTTTTCGTAGTTTTATTTCCATAGTTTTATGAAAACTTCTATGCTAGTTGACTACTTAAATTAAAAATAATGCAAAAGTCCTACGTGATGAAAAAATATTTGCAATTTTTGTCTTATGTGTCATCTTATGAGTCACTTGCTGCAGAATTTTTGAAAATATATTTCTTTTATTCTTTTTTAAGTATTTATTTATTTATTTTAGTGTATTTAAAAAATGAATTTTCATGAATATTTCATATATTCATTATTCAGTGCTTACATATTTTCCTGTTGACTATTTTTGAAAAGTAAAAATTGTCACCAAAGAGGTAATTAGCAATAAATTAGATAATTAGCACATATTAGCAATAAAGTGGATAATTTAGCAACTATGAACAATAAATTGGTGACAAGTAAAAACTGTCTCAAATTCATTGCTAATAATGTATAAGTACATCACAGCATACTCATAAAATCTTTGGCTTATAACCGCAATCATCATTAAAGTAGTTTAGCTTCCATAAAGAAGGATATAAGTTAACTGCTGTTTCTGTGTTTTTCCCCTAGCGTTTCGGAAAATGATTAAAATTTATAACTTGCATTCTACAGAATAGCAAGTAGTGGAATGTTTTCAAAGTTAAAGGATTGGTTGTATAAGTGCATGTTCAAAATATTTAAATATTCTGGGAGTCAGCAAAGTGGCATAATAATAAATAGCATGAAACCCTATAATACCACTTAGATTCATGTTTAAGCAAATTTATGTGGTACCAAGGTCACGAAGGTGACTGCATTGTTGTTATTTGAAATGCTGTTAGGAATCTTTTTTTATGGAATGATTGATTGACGCAAATTTTATGAATGTTTTGTATGTATAATCTCAAAGCTTGAGTTCATATTTAAGTGAGTTTCTTATGTGCTAAATTTACAACTGTATCTGCTGATTATCTAAAATAGAGTGATTTATCTAGCTAAATAAAAAGTAATATGTGTCTTCAAACTTCCCAGAAATTATTGTTCCAAGTTAGGTGGGATCTCTGCCAACTTTCATGGATGATATATGCAAGTACCCATTATTTTAACTGCATATTTAAATTTCTGTAATTTAAAATTCTAGAAGAGTGTATGTCGTATGTTAGCTAATATTGAATTACTTTTAGGATTAGTCCAGGCTTTAAGTTTTCTTAAATTACAGTTTAAAACTTTTCATTATGGTAACATAATTTCTTATTGTATTATAGAATATATTCTTATAACTGTATATTTTTTCAGTATACAGTAAAAGACCAAAAATCTACACATTATGAGACATGAAGTTGTGTTTATTTTGTGGATTTCAGTTCATAATTAAAAAATCATTAAGATTAAAAATGGCAAAATTAAATTTAAAAAAATTTGCTATTTCCCCAATGGCGATCTGCCTTATTTTACAGGTCAATAGGTGGTGCCACTTAAATTGTTGTTCATACGCACTTTCCACCATTTTATTTAAATGTGCGTGATCAGATTTATTATTACTTAATATTAATAATTTTTTTACATTTTGCAAAATATTTATTTCTTTTGCTGTTTGTTACTTGTATGCTGCATATAAGAAAAACTTTCTGTGTGCGAATAAATATGTGAAATGTTTTTGTTTTTTTAAATTATATTAGCTGGTTTAAATTTTTCAATGAATTACTCGATATTAATATAACTAAAAGTCATCCCCTAAATGTTATGGAAATAGATTATATCAAGAATTTCACACATATAGTGAATGAAATGGATAAGAAATAAGACAAAATACTCGTACACCTGATTTTGTACTGCTATATTTAGTTGTTTCAAAACCTATTTACAAACAATTTGCTGTAAGCGGAGTATTAAAAAAAGAGAGGCAATGAATTTAAGAGAGATAAATTAAACACTGTTGCCACTTATGATAAAATTTATTTCATTTGCTTCTTATTTCAGCTCTTTGTAATGTAAACGTGAAAAAAAAAATTTCTATCTGTGAGTAAATTTATAACAATTCAAAGACAACATTTTAAAAAACTAAAACAGGCAAATCGATAACCTTGTATTAGCATAGATTTTGTGAAATCCCAATCAATTTCGAGGGCAAAACGGGTCCTCCTTCATCAGGAGCAAAAAATTCTGCAAAAGCCAGAAATGCGAATGTTGATCATATTTATACCACAAGCGACCAAAATCGATTGGATTTTACAAAATCTATGAATACAAGGTTGTCGATTTGCCTGTTTTATTTTTCACGTCGACGTGTTTCTCTTGCTTCTTGATTTTAAAAACTCTTCGCAAATTCAACAGAAAAATTGCTTGTGAAAGAAACAATAAGCATAAACATTGCCTTTACAAACAAAATAATCTGAAAAAGAGGTGGCGCCGTCTAGTATTAAAGTAATTAACTAACAAATGAAATTAGGTAGGTCGCCAGGTGGAACAATACCAAAAATTCACTAGAGCATATAAAAGCAGTTCATTTCTTTTTGACATTTTTATGTTTAAGTATGTACAGTGAATTATTCTTATAAAGAACTATATATTAATTCTGTACTAAAGTTTAAAAGCATAAAAAATTAGATTTTAAACTTATCATTCTGTTATGGCAAAAAGTGTATTATTTTTAATTCGAGTGATAATAAAAATTTAAATTCCAACTACTGTAATCTTGCTTGCTTAAAACAGCAGAAAAGTTAGGCACGCACAATTCTGATGACTTTTGGCAAACTGTTATTTATCAAGCGTTTAGAAAATGATAATCAGTAAAACATCATAGTTTGTTTCAGTAATGCTTAAAAAAACCTGTTACCAGTATCCATATAATATCAGCAATGACCAAAGCCCCATCTGTGTACTCCTATGTGAAGCAATGTTTTTGTGCAAAGTTAACTCGACCTCTTTACTCCTTTACTTTTACGTATATTCCCCCCATCCTTTCTAGCCAAAAAGCAGCAGAAAATATCTTCTGTGATTAATATTTCTTTTTGCGGTGACATCATTTACTGTATGTTACCTTTTTTTAATATGAAATTTTTATTGATGCAGATTTCACTGTTGACATCTGAGAAGTTGATTTTAGGCTATGGCAGATTTTAAATTCGAGTATTTGCAGTCTACTGTATTTCCTATGCATGAATTGAACATACATAATTTATATTATGAATAAAAATATTTAATATCATTATTTTTTTAAACTTTTGTGACATTTTACAGATGATAGATAGTTTAGATATAATAGATATGATAAGTGTGGGCTGTGAGATGCACTTATTTGGTAAAATGAAAAATGTTTTACTTATGTTAGGAACTAAAGAAAGTTGATGTGTTTTTACTAATAAAAGTAGTGCTTTTCAAGAAATAAACTAGGATTTATATTGTAGTTACGGATTAATTACGTATTTGAACTATAGTTTCAATCTGAGAAAGTTACATTTTCAGAATTCCTTTTCTTCTATGTGTAGTTGTATAATTTGATTTGTCTCTCTTTGTATAAAATTCTGAACAAATAGTTTTTAGACTTTTCTAAAAAATTGTTACTGTTAAAGAAGTTAAAAAGCAGTCTTATTATGACAAAAGAATTTCAGAGAAGGAAATTTGAATTCAACTTGAAAATTCAGCTTTTGTTAATGTTTTTACCATTAAAGTTTATAACTGCAGTAATAATGACTGAAAAGATCTTTTAGAATTTTAATGTTATTTATTATGCATTTATATTTACCTTATAGCACAAAATTTTGATATGCATTCATAAGAGACAGTGATTTATTTAAATAAAATTTAACATGTTAACTTTTTTCACTTATTCTGTCCTGCCTCTGCTTCTTTTACCTCAAACTGTTTTTTTATTTAGTTTCCTGTAGTCTTTATGCTTACATTAAAAAGTGTGTTTTGCGTGTATATAATGCCTAATTATGGCATCTAAATTGGGGAGGGGATTGAAAATGTTCTTTGGGTTAAAGATAACTGCTAACAATGATCTAAAAACAGTTGAATATGTAAGTGTATTAATTGCCCTTACTGCCTTTTTTCTTGCATGTTTTACTGAAAAATGTAATTGAATGAAAAAACAAAATTGGATGTTTTTAGTTAAAGTGAATAACCAAGAACTTAATTGCTTTAAAAAGAAATATGAAACCATTCTGATGTCACATAATTTGAATAATGAACACTTTATTATATTTTTATGCAATTGAATTTTTTAGTTATGCTGATTTTAATTTATTTAAGATGATATCATTCCTTTGGCAAAGTCTAAATATGGGAGGTTTTTGCTATTGAAAGCCTTAAAATATGGGTGAGTTCCTTTTTATACTTCTTTTCTTTGTTTTACACTGTTGTAGTACTAATTTATTTTATATGTGCAAGTAATATGCTGTGAAATTTAAAATTCATTGACTCTTGAAAAAGAGGGACCTGTATATAATTGCCTCGAAATTAATAGAATTTTATTCAAAATAAAAGGTTACTGTTTTACCTAATTTTAAATTTTACATTGGCATGTTCATTTTCCAGTTTGATGCTGTGAAATGTGAGTAGTAATTACATGGAGGAAATATATGAACCAAGTAAAGAAAATTAAAGTTTATAGTAGTAAATAGGAGAATATAGAAACAGTCCTTTTAAACTCTTACTGAAAGTTTTATAATATGTAATTTTGTACATTTGAAAATTTTTTTGAAGTTCAGCAATTTAGAAACATGTATAATCTTTAACATTTATACTTTGACCACAGGTATTTTGATATTAGTTATAAAATTTTTTTTGTTTTAACCAGTGTTTTTAAAATTTTTTTTTGTTTTAACCAGTATTTTTTAAAAATTTTTTGTTATAACCAGTAAAGATTACTTTTTTTTATATAATATTTGAAGATGGAAGATGGGTGGCCGCATGGATATTTTATGCATTTCAGTTTGTGTTTTGTAGATGTTAACTCCTTAGAAAGTTCTTCACAAAGGCAGCTTTCAAGCAAATATATACCATGTTTTGTAGTGTAGCAATTATCTGCTATTCTCATCATAAATGTTTGAATAACAGTTTTAGTAATTTGAAAATGTATTACACATAACTGTGATTGTTGTATTTTAAAGCAGTGGTCTCAAGCTTAAATTGCATCATGGTGGCTGAATGCACAATCTAAAAATAGTTGATGGACCAAAATTTTGTTTTTAAAGAAAATGGCAAATTTTACTGAAAAAACAAAAGATATTTGAAATATATTTTAGATTTTGCTTACTAAATATTTATCAAAACTTTCATATGTAATAATAATATCACAAAGGAAGAAAATTCAAAAGCTTGGAACCTGTAATTCTTTGAATGAACAAATAAAAATGCATATGTAAGTAGTTATAAACATCTTTATGTCTTACTGTAGCATTACACATGGTAAGTGTTTTGATTCTGATAAACTTTATAATCTTGAATGGAAATTGCTAGAAATTATCTTCATAATAGATTGTGCCCACAAGCGGTTGAGTGGTTAAATTGCTGAACACTAGTAGTTCAACCTGGATTTAATTCCAGGTCTAGCTGCATGGGCGTTTTCGCGGTTATCTGCTTGCTAGGCATCCCTACCCTCAGGTAAATAGCCCTATTGTGCTTTGTTATGATCAGATAAACCAAGCTATTACTAACTGTAGATGCTCCAAGATTAGTTGGGTTCTTTTCTTATTAATTCTCAAATGTGAAAGAAAACTGTTTTATAGAAATGTATTCCCAAATAAAGTGATTATTGTTTAGTACAAAAATTTGTAACAAGATTTATATCATATTTTAAGTTAATAAGTTCTATTTATAGATTTTGTAATGCATTTTCTTGTTTGTTTTAAGCAAAAATGAAAATAATATAAAATTTAACTTCAAATAACTAAAATCTTGAACTCTTGACAACAGTGTATTTGTAACAAATATGTAACTAAAATGTCTTTGAGGGCTGCATAAAATTGCTTCATGGATTGCATGCAGTTCAAGAGCTGCCAGTTTGAGACCACTGTTTTAAAGGAGTCAATTTTTAATGCTCTTTTTTGGGAGGGGGGTCATTGTTTGTTTGAGAAATATATCTAGTATCAGAAATTGTTAATTTAATATATATATATATATAACGCAAAATTCTTGCATTTGTTAGATATTGTAAAATACAGCATTAGGTCTGAATATTTTAATTTCAAGGATTTAATATTAAAAATAATTACAGCTAAAAAGATAATGTATGAATTCATTGCAAGATCAAAATAGAGATTACTTAACCAGTTTCTATAAAATTTTAAATAGTTTACATCTCAATATGCAATATACGTACTTTCTCCCTCTTTAGAACATGCCATTGTGCTATAATTAGAAGCATGTCCAGCTAGCAGTCAAAAGGTTCAGAGTTTGAGCCACAGCTAGGGCACTGCACATGTCTCACATTTTAGGAATACAGATGTGTCTTAATAAGCCCAATTTGTTTTAAGATGATGGATACATTTAAAATATTATAAGCTTAGATCTCATGAGTTACAAACTCATCAAAAGCAGTTTTTGATAATCAGTATTATTAAGGTTTGAAAATGCTCACATTAAGTCTGCATCTTTGTGGCACTTCCATTATCTTCAGAATGGAAAAATAACATTTGAATTCTATAGGATTTCAACCATGGAAGCAATTCTCCTGCTAATACTTTTTTTTTTTTTTTCTTTTTACATTTTCTTAAAAGATACTGGAAAACCTGGAATGTCAAAATTTTTTCACCTGTTTGAGTGGCAACCCTGCTCCTACATCTAAGGGATAAATCTATGTCCACTTTTATCTGGTTTCTCCCTTCAATACCAGTGCTTCGTTTTTATATATTTGTGTACCTGTTTATTGGATTTATTACAATATCAGGTTTTACTGAAGTTAATTTTAGTGACTCATGCAAATACATACTGTGGGTGATTATAGATAGTTGCACTTGAGCAGAGTCAGTTTTTTCTGATATTCTGGGCGTAATTTATTCTAGTTAATCTTTTCAGGTAATGTGCCTGTTTTTTTTTTTTTTTTTAATGTGCATTAAATTCTGTCACATCTATTGCATGAATTTAGTGTTTCATTACCTTTCTAACTCATGTTAAAAACTACTCATTGGGAGTATATTTGTTATTATACAAACAAAAAAATGAGAGTACAGTTTTAAAACAGTTTTTGAACTTATATTTTGGGGGGATGATTTAAGATAGAAGCATTCGTACAGAACTTTGAATGCCATTTAAAGCTCTTGAATATCCCCCCGTCAAAAAAAAGTGTAATTACATATTCTAATTATAATTAAATCAAATGATATTTTGGTATGTTACAAACATTTCATTTAAAATAAAGTAGTTGTAAAAATATTGTTATTCTTTATTTCAAAAAAATTGTTCCATCACAAACTAGTTTCCCTTAATAAATAAAGCACAATTAATACTTACTGGCTCAAATGTAAGACAACCTTGCATATCTGAAAATCATGTAGTTTTCAAGGTATTTTACAGGGACTGGAGCAGGCTAGGGTTAATTGTCTGTGTGTGTATGCTTTAAAAGGTGGAAGAACCTTTCACTAATGCTTGATGGTGTAGATAGCTTGCAGTGCAAGCTCATAATTTAATAGCTCATACACAATCTAAAATTTAATACTGTGATACTATAATGTTGTGTTAATGAAACTATAATGTTGTGTTTATTAATGAATTCATAATACTTTTATTACAGTTTAAAAGTAGTCTGCATTTTATGTAGTCTAATACAAAATTTAAAATCACTAATGATTTGCTTATCAACTAAAGCAGAATGCATTTGCCCTTTTATTATTTATATTTGATTTTTAAAAGTATACAGTACGTATCCGAAGAAAAGCAGCAAAATTATATGGCTTTTACAGGAGATTAGAAGAACAAAAGCTACTGGAATGGTTCTGTCCATCATTTTGATCAAGACCTATGCTATTTCAAATTATTGCAATGTCATTTTCAGCTGGCCAAGTGAAGGGACATGTATGATGTTCTTGGTGATATTCTCTGTATGTATGCTGCTAGATTTTAAAACCTACTAATTTCATCTTATAAAGCTCTGTGAAACCAGTTTTGCTCCAGGAGTTGTTGAATATTACAAAGGAACTCATTGCACGTATTCAGTTAGACTTTGACAACATTTGGGAATCTTTAAGATGTCAGACAGGCAGTATTTGTCATCTGTGTTTATGGTTAGCAATTTGACACTTACTATGAGATATATCATAACGAACACTAAAGGCATATGACTACATCATGATGCCTTTTATTCACATGTCTGAAAATTACATTATGGACTTTGAAATCAAATTTTTCCTGAATAAAGCATTGTATTGCACTGACCTCGCAAATATGCTATGAAATGTTTTTGGGACATCTTGAACTTAGTGTTAAATCGTTTTACATAACATCTTTTCTAAAGTACAACAATATATATATATATATATGTATATATATTGTTGTTTTGTCCTTCAGGGAGAGGAAGTAATCAATTTATAGTATAATTATCTCTTGAAAGAAAATGCATATTAATATAAAATATGTGAATTTATAAAGTACTTTATTTAATTTACTTTTATTTTTAGTACCAAGGAGCATAAAAATGCAATAATGAAGGCATTTTATGGAAAGGTTATCTCACTGATGAGGCACACTGTAAGTATATATTAAAATATTCCGGCTCTTAATTGTTTTTTGCTTTGTATTAAGTTATTCGTATTGGAAGAGAACAACTTCTTCTTCAATTGCTCTACAGCCTATCACAAACCAAGGCTATCTCAACAAGCTTCCTCCAACGAACCCAGTTGATCGCTACAATCTGCCAGTGATTGATTTTTAAAGTCTATCCATCTTGTGTGAGGTCTTCCTCTTTTCCTGGTACCCTCTACACTTGCAAGGGTCACGTTGTCACATCTAAAAATATGTCCGAGCTATCTGATATGATAAGATTTGATAACTGGGATAATATTAGGTTGTTTGTATCTTCTGTATATTTCATGTTAAACAAAATTCTGCGTCTATTATTTTCTCTAACTGGGCCATATATTTCCTGCAGTGTTTTTCTTTCAAAGATTAGAAGTCTTTCTTCATCTGCTTTTGTTAATAGCCAGCATTCACTATCATACAATATGATAGGTTTAATAAGAATTATATAAAGATTTTTGTCTTGAAGTTTAATAATTTAGACTCTAACAAACTCTTTAAACCATAATAACATCTATTAGCTCTAAATGATTTATGGTCAATTTCAAGTTTAATATTGTTATTGTTAGAGATGATAGTATTGAGATATGTAAACTGAGAAACATTCCCAAAAGTATAAGAATTTATTTGCAATGGGGGGGGAGATTATGTACTCTTAATAGTTACTACCATAAATTTGTTTTACACACATTAATGGTTAGTCCAATGTTTCTGGCTGCAGATAAAACTCTTAAAGAAATAAAAGTCTCCACAACCACTTGTTTACATCTGTTAATAATGTCGATGTCATCAGCATATGCTAGTAACTGTATAGATCTCTGAAATAGGAAGAGAAAAACATTGATGCAAAAATTGAATGCTGAGCATCCCCCAAAAAAGAAAAAAACATCAATTTCAAAGCCTCTCCATGGCTCAACCGCCGTACTTCAGGGTAATATATGAGATCACTATGTGCTGCATCTGTGTGTTCTAGGATTTCCTTAAATTGCTTGTGATTTAAAGCATGTGAACGAATAAAATTGATTGTATCACTCACTACCTTCATTAGGCGGTCAAATCCTAGTTTTTTAACACACGGCTAATTGTTTAAGTAATGTTACCCAAGCAAATCTTTTCCTCTATCACCCAAATGGTTTCTCAGTAGACTCACCATGCCATTCTGAATTCCAATCATGGCTGGAGCTCCATCAGTAGTAATACTAACAAGTTTGTTAATACCAAAATTATGTGCAGAACACAAATTTAAAACGGAGGATAAAATATCAGCTCCAGTTGTTTGCCCTTTAATTGAACTCATTCCAACAAGTTCATTTACTTCAAAATTTTCAGAAATTCCTCTTAAACAAAAGCAGCTGAGTTGTTGAAGTAATATCTGTTGACTCATCAGCTGCTAGAGAAAAGTAAATAAATTTGGCAGCAGCATTCTGCAGTTGTTTAAGTAACATCCTCAGATAAATTTTCAATTCTTCTTTGAATTGTCATTTTGCTGAGACTCACATTTTTAAATTTCTGCATAGCTTCAGGACATACTTTCTCAGACACCAACAATATACACTCCTTTGCAAAATCGCCATCAGTAAATGGATGGCCACTTTTAGCAATTAAGGCCGCATTTCCCAAACTAACTTCAACACAGTTATCTAATTGTGACGATGGCTTTGTAAATATATACCTTTGTGTAACGAAAGAATGGCGAAAAAATTTGATTTTACGATTTCGATCCTCTCTTTGAAGCTTTGAAAATGTTGAGTGTTTCGTGTTGTAGTGTCGCTTAATATTATACTCCTTGCAAACACAAATCGTGAAATCACATATCAAGCATGTAATTCTATTATCGTGGTCCACAAAAAAGTATTTCGAAGTCCAGGCCTCTGAAAATTTCCTATTATCGTCCGCTAACTTTCTTTTCGTTTTGGATCCGTTCATCATGGCAAATATCAAAACCACATGAAACAAAAATGACAAAAATTTTGCGCTGGTTTGTCTTTCAAAATAATATTTAAAAAAAGTGAGATATTCAAAACTTGAAACTTTTTAATGGTTTCGAAAAGAAAAATAAACACGCATGTGATAAAATAATGTATATTCACGAAGCCAAAAGTGCAACGCTTCAAATGTGTTATGTTAGAATACAGCGCCACCTATTGGATAAGGAGAAAAACGCTGACTTGGCCATCTGGATTCGGCTAAGCAACATGCCAGAGCATGTATTACATCTAAATAGTTAATTACTGTCAATAAATTAGTTAGTTCTTTTACTATACAGTCCACTAATTAGTTTAAAGACAAAACATATGGTCAGCAGAGCCGGAGAAGGGAACAAAATGCTGGCATTAGATAGAAATAAAACTTCGTTAAAAGCAAAACTAACTAGATTAGAAAATGTAGTGAAGGAATATGATGATAGTTCGAATAAGAATGAAATTCAAATAAAGTATAGATCCCTTCAAAGCATTCAAATGGATATTAGAAACTTAAGGAGTAGATATTTCGAAAGCGTTGATGAAAAAGATGTCACAGCCATCGATGAAGAAATCGCTGAAATGGAAGAAAGAACGGAAGTTCTAGAGGTAAGAATTATGGAAATTCTATCATCTATTGCACATTCTGAAAATGAAAATGATTGTGATAAATTTGATTCTAAAGTACAAATACTTTTGCCAGAATTACCAATTCCTAAGTTTTCTGGTAAATATACCGAATGGAATAATTTTAAGCTTCAATTCGAAAACATTATAGTGAATAACACTCAACTGACAGAAGTTCAGAAACTCTACTATTTAAAGGCTGCATTAACTGATGAAGCAAAAAATCTTGAAACTGTTGATGATACTTTTAGTTCTCTATTTAAAGCTCTTCAAGATAGGTATGAAAATAAAAGAATATTAGTTGAGACGCATATAAAGTCAATAATGGATTTACGTACTTTAACATTCGAATCGTCTAAAGGAATAAGGTATGTAATAGATAATGTTACTAAAAACG
>KK112039.1:197370-209104 GCA_000611955.2 Stegodyphus mimosarum | reverse complement strand
GCACGAACCAGGCGTCTGCTTCGGAGGCCCAGACGCAGCAATGTTCGCTGAATAGTACTTTGGGAGACACTTTTGGTAGCCCCTTGGTTCATTTTGGTGGTCAGTTGCTCAACGGTAGCCCGTCTATCTGCCCGAACGCATCTCCGCAACCGTCGTTCGCCTCTGTCATCTATGGCCCGTGGTGCACCACATTTGCCACGTCGCTGATTTTGGACAGTCCCATTTTGCCATGCACGGTACACTTTTACCACGGCGGCACGCGAACAGTTCACAAACTCAGCCGTTTCGGAAATGCTTCCACCCTTGGCCCGAAAGCCAATGATCATGCCCTTTTGGAAGTCGGATAAATCGCTTCGTTTCTGCATTACGCCAACGATTGAAATGTTTTCCGAAGCCCTCACACACCCTTTATATACGCTCAACTGCACTGTGCTGCCACCTGCCTTCTGTGATTGGTTATTTAACTCTGACATGGAAAGTACGTGGTGGTCACATTAATGTGACTGGACTGTGTATATATAATTACAAAAAAAAAATTTTTTTTTAAACAAAACACAACCATGCCTAGATTTTTTCGTGCATTAAGCTGCTGAAAAATTATCAGTTAAGACATAAAGCAAGAAATTTAGACATTCTTTATTTCCATTTTTGTTTTAAAAGAGTCAGAATTTATTTAAATTTAAATTTAGTTAGTAAAGTGTTCTTTCTCAAAATTAAAATTTTAATAGAAATATTAAAAAGTTCTCCTTTTGGTTTCAAAATTCTATTTTTTGTTCCAATTTTTTGCCTTTTGAGCAATTACTTTCTCACCACGGTATTTTAGTTTTGCCAATGAAGCCACAATGTCAAACCTAAACATCATTACTGTAACGATCTTATTCATGTTTCGATTATGCTCTAAATGAAAGTGCTCAAAGTTTTTAATTACTTCTTGTGAGTTTTAATTTAGTCTTTTCACTAAAGTTTTTTACTTTCACTTGAACGTTTTAAATTCTATGGATTACGTGACCTTTGTTTAAAGGTAAAAATTTTAATTATAATTTTTCACTGAAGTATTTTATTATTTCACTTTTGTTTTGATTTCTTTAAATAGAATTCTCTGTACTTAAGTTACAAGATTCTAATTAGAATTTACTTTGTTTTTTCCTTGCTTTGGGGACGTCCAAAATTTTCAAGTGAACTATTATAATTAAAATACATTGAAATGGTTCATCGGCTAATTCTGGATACAGAAAAGCAGAGATTTTTGTGGAAGAAAGCTTTCAATTGATTTCAGTGTTCCTTCTCTTGACTAAGTGGCACTGAAATTTGAATTCCTCTTCTATTTTGTTATTTTTTCTTTAAATTTCAGTGATGTTTTGAATTGGGGTGTTGCTTATTGGAAATGTTTTGGTGGTAACATTTATTAAATTCTTTATTGCATTTATAGGATTATTTGAAATTTATTACTTTTGAATTTCAATTTTTGGTCTTTGTGAAAAATTAGTTTTAAATTTCTTTCTTTATATATGATTTCATCACAGCTTAATGCTACTTCTCTTTCATCTCCTGTACTATAAGAAATTTTTGTGTCCACGAATGTATGACATTAGCTTACGAAAGTCTTTGAGATCTGTTGTTTCTTCTTCTAAAAACCTCTGTTTTTATTATTAGTTAGTGTTTTGTAACATCTGTCGAATTAGTAGACTGCTTTAAAATTTTCACGATACAAACTTTAATATACAGGATTATTTACAATTACAGTTACATAGTTTCGTGTTAAGAACTAAAGATTTACGCTCTCTTCATCAATGCCCAGATGATTTCAATGCAGATTAAACTTTCTAACATATTTTAATCTCTCGTCTGCATTTGAATCAATAAACCTTTTACATCTGAAAATGGGGTGGAATTCGATGAATTCTGGCATACAGTTAGTTTTGTCATTTTTTTCGTGTTGGCTTTTTGAATTTCGAGTTTAATTCCCATTTAAATTTATTTCCTTACATACCTTTGCTTACATTTTCCAAAGCTTGGCATCTTTTGTTTATAAATCATGTAAATTTTCCCCAGCTCAGTTATTCAGAACCTAATTCCATTTCATGTAACTTATGAGTGTCAATTTCTGTTCGTTGAAGAATTTCATATATTATGATTGGTTTGCAAAGAGGGTTTGTGTGTAATTCTGAGTGTTTTAACAATTTCAAATTACTTTTCATTTTATCAAGCATCTGTCTTGAATTAGATGCGGATTCACATTTAATTTTTGAGGGATTAAATATTTCATTAATATGACACATAATAAAGCAACCATGCATTTTTCAAAAGTATTTTCAGTGCCTCGAATAAACTATCATATGTATCATTTGCCATAATTAGTTTATTTGCAATACCCTTACATGCTGGTTGAAGATAATATAATTTTTGTTGTTCTGACAACTCATCATTATTATCAATTAATGTCATAAACTGTGATTTGAATGATAGCCATTCAGCATATAAACCTGAGAACTCTGGAAGATTAATTGACAGTAATTTTATTTTAAAATTGACAGAGGACGGTTAACATTTGCTGTAGAATTTGGATTAAGAAGTTTTTGAAAGCTTACTTCGCGTGTTCCAAGGTCAATTTCCATTTCATCTAAGCTTGCTTCAAAGGCTGGCAAGTCAGCATCCAAAGTGTGCTGTAGTATTCGTTGTATAAATCCGATATCTCAGAATGTAGTTTGTCCACTCTTTGAAGGTTTCAAATAATATCCATATTATTCATTGGCACTTCATGTTGTAAGAATGACTTTACTCTCGATTTGATATATCCTTGTTTTCGATTAAAGACTGTTACTTGCAAGAGTTCGATGGGGGCCTTTTTTTCACTATTCGGATTGCCTTTCAATTTTTTTAACTGTTTGAACTTCTCCAGCTTGACGGACCATGTTTCGTAATATCTGTCGAATTAGTAGACTGCTTTAAAATTTTCACAACGCAAACTTTAATGTACAGAATTATTTACAATTACATAGTTCTGTATTGAGAACTAAAGGGACAGACTCTCTTCATAGCTGCCCAGACAATCTCAACTGCCATGAGAGCAGTGTTGCCACAAAAGTTCAAAGAAATAAATGCTAGCGGAAAGAAGAACTTCAAATTCGTAACAGTTTGGTTGAAAACTTTAATAATTTGTATAATTTGTTAAGAATTCGTGATGAAATTTTATGTTTATCTGAAAATATAAATTTATTAATATAATATTGTGGCTATTTCTATATAAATAAAAAAATAGTTCATTAGTTCTTTGTATTTTTTGTCATTTAATTATGTATTTTAATACTTTTACAGCAAAAAGGATGCCGAAGTACGATGTGCTGAGCTTAGATCCTACGTTTCTCAACCCTTTCTAGAATTAATCGTATCGAATATCCACACGATGTATACAGATAATGCATTCTGCCTTTTTGTTGCAACAGTCTTAAAGTTTGCAGTGGGTAAGTTACTTAATTATGGAGTATTATTAAGAATAATTTTGTTCGAAGATTGTAAGTATTGAATTATTGTCATAATTTTTCAGGAGACAAATCTGAAGCTTTCAAAGCAATAGCTGAATTGGCTGCAATACCTTATACCTCTGAGACTAAAAATACACATGCTATTGAACATGCTGGCTCCAGTTTCATGTATAAACAACTAATTATTCAGGATAAAGAACGGGATTCTGGTTGTAAGTATGGTTTCATAACATCAGCACTGCTAGATATAAGTGTATCAAATATGAAAATTCTAGTACTGTTAAACATCTTTCGATGGATTCATTAATAGGCAGCTCAAAATCCCTAGACTTTTGGAAGACCAATGCACTCCCGTTTAATAGACATTCCCTGATAACAGATGAAAGCTTTGGTCCCATGACAATCTGCTAATGGGAAATTTGAATTATGTAAAAATCACAAAGTTTTTAACAATATTAATATGATATAAATCATTAATAAATTTTCTAAAAAACATTTAATGAAATAGATATCCAAAACATAATTCTGTATATGCATTTGCTTACACATACCTAAAATGAATTAAATACACAATAATTTAAGTAAAACGTCAGTAAAATTATACATTTTAACAGCTAATAGCAGTTACCAAGTTTTAGCTTAACATATTAATTTTAATAAATTCTTAATTGTGGGATGATGAGTGGGATGACTCAATTAAGGCAAAATGTGAAAGGAATTTACCTGGTGGAATAGTTTTATAGTTTTATGAAGCATATATTGAAAAGAAACTAATCAAGTTTACATTACACATGACAGAAACCGAGACAACTTCATGCAGCTGAAGTATTTGCGAGGAATAGAAGTTATGAATAGAACAAAATGTTTTTAACTAAATTTTAAATTATATTTACTAAATATTTATATAAATAATAATAATAATAATATGAAGGAAAAAAATTTAATTTATACTTATTTTCTGCCTGAAATCTAAAGGTAATCTGTAACAAATTTCTGTTAGTTCCACTCTATAATTCAAATGTATTGACAGCTAAATATTATATGTACAGACTAACATCTATTTGAAATGATTGTAATATATTAGATTAAGCATTAAATAATTTATTTTTAATTTAAACAAATTACAAAAACTTTTCAAGTAACAAAAAACTTAAATATAAATAATTGCAACATAGTGTCTTTCTTCTTGTGTTTTAAATTTTTCTTTGATGTGTACAGAAAAAATACATGTATTTGTAGGTAGATAACTGTTAACTTCTTTATATTTTACTACAACTTTCAGCTACAACACCTCATGGCATTTTGGTTTTTAAAAAGTGTGTACTTTAGAGAAAACTTACTAGAAACTTTTTTATCATGAACTGTAGACACTCGTAGGTTAACCGTATTCGTTCCCAAGACTTGCTCATTTTCAGCTGTAAAAAGAACTGTTCACATACAAATGCATTTCCAAACAAAATGAGTATTTTTCTTTGATATGGAGTGTTCAAATGAAAGCGATTCTAGGTATGTATCCATGAGATGTGTAGCAGCAGATACATAGATGGGAACGGCAATATTTAATGACTGAAATGCATACATTTGTTAAAAAAAAACCGCCCATTGTGTTAAGGCAGGAATCCCATTGCTTGGGAAGGTTATGAATTCCTTCCGTGAAGAACGATGTCGGTTGATCATGGAGCCGTTCGTAACTGCAGCCTTTACGTCCCCATTGGACTGAAAATGTTGACCCTTTAGGCTTTCTTCAGTGGTCTGAAGATGTGATAGTCGCAAGGTGACAGATCTGGACTGTAAGCTGGATGTTCCAAGACTTCTCACTTTTTATGAGCCAGTGCCTCGGCATGCGGCCTTGCATTGTTGTGCAGAATGATGACACCTGACGACAGCATACCTGGACATTTGTTTTTGATAGCCTTATGCAGCTTATCAAGTGTTTTGGTGCACCGTTGAGCATTGATGCAGATGTGTGGCTCCTTAAACTCCACTGATAGGGGACCATAAATGTCAAAAAATGCTGTCAACATCACCTTTCCAGCAGCTGAGTGCTGAGTTTTGAACTTGCTTGGCCTAGGCGAGTCGGGATGTTTCCATTGCATGCTGATGGACTTCCCTTCCGGTTGGAAGTGTTGACACCTGGTTTCATCCCTTGCCACTATGTGCTGCAGAAAGTCATCACCGTCAGCCGTGTAGCACACTAGATGCCGTAACTGTGGCCCATTTACTGTTTCTTGTGGTGGTCAGACATTATGCGAGGTACACATTGGCAACAAACTTTTCGATACTTCAGAATGTTGCTGACAATATTGCAGACAGTACCAATGGAAGCATTCAACTCATTTGCAATGTCACGAATGTTTCAACATTGATTTGCCTTGATTGCCATGGCAGTGTCTGTAATCAGCTTATCCGTCACAACCTTGTGTGCCTAACAGGGTCGTGGCAAATACGTTGTCTCCTAGTGACCTTCACTAAACATTCCCGCCCACCTCATCACCATGGACTTTGACACATATGCATCTCCATACATCGCCACCATTCTTCATGTCTACCGTCTTACACCCTTCCAATATTAAAAACTTAATTACAGCTCGCTGATCCGTTTTTGACACAGTTGCATCCGCACTAACCATTTCTGAATGAATGCCACATCCTTACGACTGAAGTTAGCACACATCTCCTTCCGCACGTACATGTGTGTGTAATACAGCTTCACTATCGCATTTGTTTCACAAAAATCCAGTGCAGACTTTTTGTATACGGCGCTTTGAATCACTTTCATTTGAACATGCCTTATATAATTCATAATTGAGGTTATTTACCTTTTGATAAATTTTAAATGAAAGTTTTCAAATCTTTATCTTAAATCTTTGAATAAGATTTATACTCCAACATAAATTAATCAACTTCTTTTGTAGATTTTCTGGGATGTTATTTCCATTTATTTTTGGCAGTGAATGTACTTTAAAATTGGACTCCAAATCATAAAAATCTTAAACCTTTTCTTCAAATTTTTGTCATAATGTCTCTAAAGTCATAATAATGTTGGTTGATTTGCAGGAAATATATTTACACGCTATGTAAAATTGTTTCAAGGGCCACATGCAGGCTGCCTTTCTCAAACCATTGCTCTAAGCTGTTATCACTTGTTGAATTTCTGAAGTAGTGTATATTTCTAGAAACTTAAGAAGCTGTTATTAATTTTTTTCCCACCAGTGAGCCTGCTTTAACTTTTTTTTTTATCTTATCCCATTTTGTATATTACTATCATTTGTCAAATTTCTAAAATTATATGTGCTATAGATTTCCAGACAAAATGTAATCATATATCAAATTTTTTATTTTAGCAACTTTTAGTGAGATTTTTGTGAAAACTGCTCCCCAGGGTGTAATGAAATCTTGGGCGGAGTGTAACAGAGGAGCATTTTTATTGGTCAGGTAATAAATTTGTTTTTAATAATCACATGTCTTTTAGAATATATATTTTTGCCCTTCATCTTGTTTAACTTTTTATGATAGCTATAAAACTAAGGTAGTGACTACAAGAATATGTATGTTTTACTTCTGAATATTTTTGATAGAATAATTGCAAATTAATGGAAGAAAAAGCAATTTTTAATATGTTTTGCTCTCACCCAAAGTAATTTTTCTGCATTTATTTGCAACTAGCAGATTTTATTTTTCATAAAGACATTCATATGAAATACTGTCATCAAACACATTGAGTAAATGATAACTCGTCACAATAACGAGCAGTTTTAAAAACTTGACTATTCAAAAGCAAGTGTATTTCTGGAAAATGGCACATGAATTTACCACCAATTGTGAAGTTTGGTTGAAGATCCTATCATATTCTTAGTAAAAGTTATTTTTTATAGTTCAAATGTTGCATCTGCTATTCAAGTAAATAGGAAACATTTATGGTACATTAATTTCGAATTAAAAAAAAAATCAGCATTATATTTGCAAATTTTCACAGGACTGGTTTCTATGGTTTTTACGGAACCATCATCCTCAGCTGCAAAAGTGCAAATGAACGAAATAAACTATAGTGATAAGATAAGAATGGCTGGATAAGGAGATAATAAGATAAGAAAGACCTTTTTGTTGTTTAACTTCGAAATTAATATTTGTTCGGCATGTTATTTTACCTTAATTTATGCTACAGTCTGAGAAAATATTTATTATCAAGATTATTTCCTTATGTTTGATATCAGATCATAAATAAATCCATATTTATTTATAATTATGTGCATATTTCTTCTCTCTTAAATGAGAAGTTGAGTTTCACTGTCTATAAAGACAAGTTAGTGAATACAGTGGTCTTATATTCTCTCTAAACTGTGTTGAGCTATTCATTGGTTTTTCTGGAAGTGTGCATGCATTTTTATTTTCTTATTTAGTCAGTTGCAGAATATCAACATTAAAAATATTTGTGATGATTCATATGATGTACTATGCCATTCATTCTGCATTGAAGAGCTAAATTTTTGTATTACTCAGTTATATCAATATCTCTGCAATATACAGCTATCAAAAAATTGAATAACCATATTGCTCTTCATCATTTTTTTTCAAGGACATTTCATAATAATAAATGATCAGTATAAGATTGACTGTCTCAGTGCTTTCATATCTGATCGAATAAATAATGTCTTCATCTTTTTACTTCCTTATATGAAGTAAAAAGGAAGTATTGTAATTGTGAAAAATTTCGGGTACCATATTTCAACGGAAATATATATTTTGACAGCTATCGAAAGCATGTATGTATCTTGCATAACTCAAGAACGAGTAGACTCAGAGCGTTCAAATTTTGTATATAGGGCTGCTATAACATGTAGATGTGCACCTTGCATTTTGGTTGCAATCAGTCACACCAAAAGTAGATAAATATATGTATATATATATATATATATATATCCACTCTGTTACTTGGCTCAGGGAGCTCAGTTTTTTTATTCTTATAAGTTTGTAAATTGTACATTTTTTGCTTTAAAAATGATTGAATTGTGTTTTCTTTTCTTTCGGTTAAGATTTTTATGCCCTTAGTTATCCTGCATGCAATAAATGTGGAATTATCAACAATTTAAAAGTTTTTTAAGTGCGGTTAAGCCTAATTTTTGGTTATGATAGCGGCCATATCTGTTTACATTTGAAGCTTAGCAGAATAGTAGATTTGTTGCCAATCTAGAGAAACTAAGCTTCGCACCAGCAAAGTAATGTCTTCTTTTATTATTGTGAATTAAATTATGCTTGATTAATTCTGGAATTATCATTTAAGTTATTAGCTGGGTTTTGCATACAAATTGTAGTTTTAATCATATTATTAACTGTACTTGGTGTTTTATGTTTTTCTATATCTTTGAATTTTAATGAAAATATTTGGAATTTGTATGTATTTTTGCCTTACCGCGAAGGGAGAACTGAATTAATTAGTAGCACATGCACATTAGGTAAGCAGCATCAAATTGTTGGCAAAAAAATGTTTCTTTTTTATTAGTTTAATTTCTTTTATACATCATTTTAGATTTATTATAATATTTGAATAGAACTTGTGGTAATTCTTCAGATGCTATGATTTTTGCTCTCTCTGATTTATAAAATGAATGAGATGTAATGCTGTTAAGTGAACCTAGTGCCAAAGTTTGGCTACGGTAAATAAATATAGTGAACTTTAAAGAGTGCATTTATTCTATTGTGTTTTATGTGCTATTGACGAAGTAGATTTAATTCAAAATTCGTTAACCGTTTATTTAAGATGTTTAAATGAAATGCAGGAAAATTGATATAATTTGATATTGCGCGCAAGGAAGTCATGTGGTGTACACATCAGTTACCCCTCCCATAGTTTTAGAGAAATTGCATCTAAAAATTTAGTCTTTGGAAAAATACCAAAGTTTTATTAACCTGTAAAATGAGTGGCATGCTGTAATCTTTGATGCAGTTTTAAAATGTGCTTTAAATAAAATTAAAAAGTTCATTGCCTTGAATGTAGTATTTAAAATTAATTAAGAACAAGGTAGTGATATTGCATTTTACTTTCACAAAGTATAAACATACAAACTGTTTCCAAGTTGAAGAAATTTCCATAAACTCAAATAAAAATCACTCCAAAAACATGAAAAAATGATTTAAAACAAATGTATTTTGCATTTCTCTGAGCATCTTCATTATGGGGTTTGTGTATCCAGAAATGTGAAAGAAAATTATTTTGTGTGTGAGCTAACACATGCGTAATTCAGATATTGTATATTTAAATAAATGTTAATTAAATTAAGAAGACTTTAAATTAAAATATTTACACCCTGTGGCTTTATAATCATTCTCTGCAGTCATCCATATTGTGCTTTTTCATATGTGTAATGTGTTGCAGCATAAGTGAATGCAAACACAAGCATTCATGGTGCAAGTTGGGCTAAATTTTATACCTACTGGTGCTGCAAGTTAGTTCCATTTTTTTGTTAGCGATCTAAGCTGGAATATGTGAGCCTGATTTGAAATTTAAAAAATTAAGTTTTGAGTTTAATATTTATTTATCATTTCCCCATACAGTAGTACACAGTAACATACTACATTTTTTCAAACAACTAACTATATTTCTGACTCAAACCTGTGTATGTGTGTGTTTCTGATTCACCCTGGATATGTGTGTGTATATATACACATATACACATATACACATACATATATATGTGTGGGCAATAATAATGAATGGCAATTCCATGTAATTAGCTCATTTAAATACATTACTTTGAAGAAAATATTTTTTGTTGTATGAAGTATGATGTCAGGAATGACTGATAAATTAATTTGTACAAAATATTATCTTTGCAGCCTTTTAGAAACATCAATACCATTAGTTGTTGATAGAGTAAAAGAAGAAATGGATGGTTATAAGAAACAGTTGGCAAAGAAGCCTTTCAAAGGAGCAGAAATACTTTTGAAGAAACTTAAAGAATGATTGTAAATATTATTATATAATTAAAAGAATTTTTTTAAACAAAACTTATGGAATTTTTAATTGACAATCAACTTTTGTTGCAATCAAATCAAATTGGTAGGAACCAGCAAAATTGTTCAAGTTATATATTCTGGAGATCATTTCTTTTTCCATTGCTATGTGTGAGACTGCAGCTTTTGTTCATATTAATGAGAACTCAGTGTATTTCAGTTAGAGTATTATAATTACAATGAGTACTTTTTGTAAATAATGCAGTAATCAAAATATTAAACTGAAAGTCATTAATTGTAAAAATACTAAAATAATAATTATCACAAAAATGTTAAAATGTCAAGTTAGAAATTCACACATTTTAGAATGCAATTTTATTTGCATGCAGAGTTGCATCATAAAAGAGAAATTAGCAGTATTAACTTGCATATTTGAACTTGTTCTCTTTGTAAACGATATCTTTTTACTTATAAGAAGCTTTGGAAAATAGACCAAAGAAATGATGCATAATTTGCTTTAAACCTTTCAAATTTTTTTAAACCTTTTTTTCCCCCTTAAAAAACCTTGTTTTAAGTAAACCTTGTTTTTTAAGTTTTGAATAAAATAGAATGAGAAGACATAAAGTCAAATAACAGCAAATATCTTATTTAAAAGTGCACAAGTGATGTTAAAATAAAACTATTTAAGCATATGCCTTAAAAAAAGGTTTTAAAATGCTAGAAGATTATAAATTAAGTTAATAAGTTTTCTGTTTCATAATGTGGTGTATAAGTCCTATAGATATGTCTCTAATGCTTGGAAGAATTCTTTGTTGAACATTAATATGATTATTAAAAAATTTCAGATTTCAACATATATGGACTTGTTGATTGTTTTAATTGATATATAACGAGTTAAAATATTTCGTAGCATCAGTTAAATAAAAATGGAATTTGTGGCTTATCTAAAAAGTAGGCAGTATATAAACAAATTACACTTGCTGTTTGAGAATAAGTATCATAACTGATCCAACTTTTAATTATACTTTCATTGAGTAAGATATTAAAAAATTAAGAATTAAATGAATGTGCTTTCAAATGTAGATAATAGCTATATAGTAAAAAATTTTTGTTCCTAGTATATAAAGTTCTCAGATTATGATTTACATAGCTTAAATTATTATTAATAGAGGTGAAATGAATGTTAAATTTTCTAAAATTTGGACCTAAATCCTAAAAGGTCTACAAATCCTTCAAATAAAAATAGTAATAATGATCTTTTAAACTTTGTATTAGAAGTTGTTTTTTTTTTTTTTTTTTTT
>KK112039.1:162559-189088 GCA_000611955.2 Stegodyphus mimosarum | reverse complement strand
TGTCCCACACGCAAAAGTTTCTCAGAAAACTTAGAAAGTTTTCATAATTTGTTTTTAGTTTAAATTACTTAATAATTAGTTAAGTATATTAGATTAAATACTAGTTAATAACTAAATTACTTGATAATTAGTTAAACATATTACAATTATTGGAAAGAAATGTTAATCTAATTAGCAATCAACGTACTTAAATTACAAACTGTAATCAGTAAAAATATCCTGCTGGTACCAAACTTTAGATTTCAAATCGAAAATAAATATGAATTTGAGTTTTTTTTTTCATTTATGATAATATTATTGTTATTGTTTGTTATGTTTTAATAAATGTTTAGTGAGCGAAATTTAAAACTTATTATTTTTTTTTAAAAAAATTGTTAATTAAAACTTTCGATTATGCAAAAAAAAGGGGGGATGGTACATCAGTTGTTTTCAGACTGTGCAAGCTGGCGCCATGCAATTTCAATTTGAAACCACTGAAATGGGCTTTGATAATGCCATTGACTGAATGATATTTTAAAATGCAGAAATAAAATTTTATTTTAAAAATAAATGTACAAAGTTTAATTTATTTCAATGTAGTCATTTTGATGTTTTATTGCACTTTAGACACGCTGAGAAGAGTGGCAAATTCAGAGCTAGTGCCCAGCTTAAAATGCTGTGGCTGCACCAATGTATACACTGGTGTGCAAAAATTAAGGACGAGACGGTTTTTTTCAATGTAACTTTGTACAAAAGCTTTCCAAATCAACACATTTAATACCGTAAGATCCCCAATATGTAAGGACATGAGTAATGTAAGCAACACTTACTAAAAGAGAAATCAGAGGGATAAAAAGAAGCTTTATTGAAAAAGTAGCATGGAGCGCAATGCGACTGAAGGCCGAAACATCCAGTCTTTAATAGGGGATATGATCTACCCTGACTGCTAGGCAGGTTTCACAGCGTCTGCCCATGCTGAGAATGAGGGTGTCAATGAGATGTTGAGGCATTGCTGCCCATTCATCTTGCAGCGCCAATCGAAGCTCCGGAATCGTTACTGGTGGTAAGGTACGAGCTGCCATGCGTCTGCCTAGAAAATCCCATACATGCTCGACGGGATTGAGATCCGAAGATCGTGCCGGCCAATCCATACGTTCAATATCCTCACTCTCTGAGAGCTGTTCGGCAGCTACTGTGCGATGACATGGTGCATTGTCGTCCATGAAAAGGAACTGCGGACCCATAGCGCCTCTAAAAAGACGCACATATGTCAGAAGAATCTCGTTACAATAACGGGTCCCGTTGACTGAACCTGCGTCGAAGATGTGAAGGTCTGTACGACTACCAAGCATGATGCTTCCCCAAACGAGAACACCGCCACCTCCATACCTGTCCCTTTCAATGATGTTCGAGGGATGATTGCGGCTTCCCCGCTCTCTCCAGATGAGAATAGCTACTCAGACTGAATCTGCTCTCATTTGTAAAGAGTGCTCGTCCCCATTCATTGTCTCTCCAATTCCGGTGTTCCCGGCACAACAGAGAACGCCTTCTCCGATGGGCAGGCGTTAGAGGTACACACCGTACAGGGCGTCGTGCAAACAGACCACCACCGTGCAGTCTTCTGGCCACGGTAAAACGCGATATCGGTCGTCCAGTCGCCTGTGTCGTGTGTCTAGCGATTTCTCCCGCTGTCTGCCGCCTGTTTCTTCTGGCCTGTAAGGCAATATACCGGTCATCTGCGGGTGTGGTTCCTCGTGGACGACCACTACTAAACCCCCGGATAGCTGTTCCTGTAGTTTGAAATTGTCTCCAAAGTCGTGAAACGATGCTGTGAGCAATTCCGAACTCTGCAGCCACACTTGTCACACTGCGGCTTTCCTCCAACTTCCCAATGATTCGACCTCGGGTAAAAGCATCCAGATGTCGTCTAACAGATTGATTATTCGCCTTTTCTCGCTGAGGCAGCAACTCGGTGTGATTTTAACTGCTATACGGCGTACAATCTCTTTGCCAGAAATACTGATCTTACACCAACAACATGCTTTATACTACTCAGACACTCCCCCATTACGTCTACCTGCATATCTGCGCATGTGCTACCGTACATCACCTTACTTAATCTCCTGATTGGTCTTTCTGTCCGCTCTGCCTCTTCGTTCAGCTGATATGCTAATTTTTCGACTTCGTCCTTAATTTTTTCACACCAGTGTATTTCTTGTTACCAACCCATATTGAAACTAAGTTGTGGGTTTCTGGGTTTTTGAAGATGGAAAGTAAGAAAACTGGGGTAAAATTTATACTGTTTAATCAATGTAATTTCATTTCCGCTCTGCTGTAGAAATACCATGTTTAGCTATCTAAGGACTCTAACTAATCTACTGCATAATTAATTATTTCTTCCTATAAGATTCTTTAGCGCATTTGGAAATTGTAACGCCTATACTAATTATTCATATATTTACCATATTCAGAAATTGTTACATATCGTGGCTAATCTTGCTCAACACCCCCCTGGGCTGGTCAATCACTCTGTCCATATGCAGGAATTGAACAGTATGGAGAAGATTAGATACTTTCACAGGAATAGAACCACCGTTTCTATGGTGGTCTGTTCAGGCGCGGGAAGGATTCTTAACAGTACTGTCAAGTCTCTGTCGTCCTGTGCGATCTATATAAAGCCTGGGAAGTTGCTTGTACCATCATGTATGGGCTACTCGATGCTCTCGGTCAATGTTGTCCTTCTGTCCGGCGTACTGTATGTAGTTTGAGTCTAAATTGTTCAATTTCACCACAATTAGATTCAAATCCTTGCACACGCTCTTGCTTCATAGCCCCCCCCCCATGTGTGACGTAAATGCGAGCTAGTGTTTAGAAAGATTTCCAGGAAGGAATTATTTTCCATATTCAGAGATATCTCGTATGTTATTTACTACTCAGCAAATAAGGATGCAAATTAGAATATGATCTTCCGATGTAACTACTAATTTATGATATGAATTTTTGGTTTCTTTTATTGGCAATAGCGGTCCCATCGACCTTTGAGCTGGGGGAGAAAACGTGGTTGTGTATTTGTGTGATTGTATTTTTCGTAATTTAATTACAGTAACAGGTAACTCTTTTACAGTTGTTTATTTAACAACAGATTTGTCGTAATATATTTTTTAAGTGACATTGCAGTGTCATAATTATAGACAATTATACATACATTTATTTAAAGTCATATATAATTATTCTTCGCCATTACAGAAAATTATGCATGAAATTCAGAGCGAAATTTCGTAGCACAGATTGAGGATTCTATTGTGGTTGTTATTTTATTTAAATTTGTTTCTGTTTCATATCTTTGATTTCTATTGCTGTATGGAAATTTGTTAATTAATTATGATTACAAAAAAATGAATTAATGAAAAACATTTCAGCCTCAGTCGTAGAAATCGTAATTTACCAAGTAGTCTTAAATCAAGCCCCTTTATATATATATATATATAATTAATGTATCTATCATATTTAAATGTAAAAGTTTACAATTGGGTGCCCCTTGTTGTTAAACGATTCTGTTTTGACGCCAAGATCGGCGCCAATAAGACACAATTTCAAGATGACCGCTACACAAAACCAAAACAAGAAGTCAAAGAATTTCACAAACTGCTTGTCCATGTACACATCGACCTATTTTCACTTAAAAAAACATCAGATAATTGCACAAACTAGTCACTGCACATTGCCTTGACTTTGTCCATGTGCACATCAATTTATTTTCAATTAAATAAATAAAGAAGTTTAAATCATGTTAAAACTCGTTGTAACCAGAAATAGGGTTTCATCGCCACAACTGAACAAAATTTTTCGTCAATCGAAAGGGCACCCAATTCTACATTAGAGCCCACAAAACCAAAACAAGAAGTCAAAGAATTTCACAAACTCCGTCGACCTGTTTTCACTTAAAAAAAAAAAAAATCAGAGAATTACACAAACTAGTCATTGCACATTTTGGCTTTGTCCATGTGCACACCAATTTATTTTCAATTAAATAAATCAAGAAGCTAGAACCATGTTAAAACTCTCATTGTAACCAGAAATGGGGTTTCATTGCCAAAAGTGAACAAAATTTTTCGCCAAAAAACAAGTGGCATCCAATTCTACACTAGAGTCGTTTTGTGTAGTGGCCATCTTGAAATTATGTCTTCTTGGCGTCAAAACAGAATCGCCAAAAAACAAGGGGCACCCAATTGTAAACTTTTACCAAAAAAGGTAAGAAAATTTAATGTTAAAAAAGCGCTTATAAATTTTTCCCGTTCGAAAATTTTACATTATGTGCGCATTTCTTTCTATATGTATGTGTACTTGCATTCTTTCAAAAGAATATCATTAATTTTGCAATTAAGTATATTTCATCGTGTAAAATTGGTTGATCAAATGTAGAATTCAAAATTAAAACTGGTCTTTTTAAAAACTGAATTTCGATGTGTAAAGCCGCCCAGATGGTACAGTGGTCAGGGAAGCCCACTGCGATACCAAAGGGCCCAGGCTGAAATTTCGGAGAAGGCATGGATGTAAATTGTCTGTCTCCTCATAAGGGTTAACGGTGGCCGCCTATTAGGTGCCTCCACATACCACTTCTGGCGTTAGGGGTAGCCAATGCCGAAAAAGGCAAGTGCCCACCATTCGATTAAAAACAAAAATCGATCTATAATTAAACATGTTTATATTTTTATCTGTAAGCTTCATAGTAGGATTTTTTACAATATTCATTTTTAACTTTAAAGGAATAATCTGACAGTTAACAGCTGATTTATTTAGAATTTGTAACAGATGACAAATATTCAGTCTTAAAGGATTTTGAACAATTATGTCTGTGTTGGGTGCATGCCAAGTTCGGCGATTTCATTATTAGAGGATGATTTTATTCTGTCCACCTTATTTTTTGAAAACCTGAATCAATGGGTTGTGGGATGTTTCTCTTGTAGTCATGCACTTTCTGTTTTTGATTGCTATATGTCATTTTTAAAACAGAATCCTGCTTTATGTTTGAGTGTTCATTTGGTAACTTAGGAAAGTGAAGCCAGAGCCTATGTGAAATGTAATGTAGGTCTCTATGTCAACAACGTGACTGATGTGTAGCATTTCATTCTCTGTGTACTAAATATTAAAACATTCAAATTAAGTATTAAAAGTAGAATGGGAGATTTATAAGCTTAATGATGAATAATGGACAAACAAACAGCACCAGTTAAAATGTAAACAAAACCAAAGTGCTGTTGGCCAATTACTACAATGTCCATGATAAGTCATGACGTCATATGTATTATGATATTTCGTGGCTTCATTGTAGGGACACTTAGAGAAGATTAGTTATTTTAAGATCTGTGTGTTCTGGATGATCATGATTAAAAGATGTGATATAAATTTTTCTTATTGATTGAAATGAAAATGAGTTTAATACTGAATAAGGTTGAATATTCTGTGTGCCATTAGGGAAAAAAAAACAAACAATTTTTATTTTGGAGAGTCATAAAATAGAGTGAATATGCATCATATGAAAACTTCTGTGAAAAACAATAACTGGTTTGGAAAGAGTAAATTGATTTCAGTCTAGATTTTAATGATGACAAATATGTGAGTTCAAAAGGCTACCCGTGATTTCATTTCATTTGAGGTCAGTATGTTGGAGAAGCATGTTGCAAACTAGATAAACTACTGACTTTCAATATATTTTATTTTAAATTGCTGAAGTTGTTTTCTTTTGGCATGATGATAATTTTTGCTGACTTAATGATAAATATGAAAAATTAGGTAAATTTTTTTAAAAAGAGTCACCACAATCGTTTAAGGAAAAAAATATGATGAATTGTGTATAAAAACCATTGGAACTTGGAATACAACAAAAAAGAACATGGCAGTATTGCTTGACTGAAGGATTGTTACGAGTTTGGCATATTCTGAAAATGTGGTAACTTCTACTAAGGTGGTAGCACTAATACTAAGTACTCCAATAGCTTCTAAAATAATCTTTTGAGTAATTTCTGATTAATTTCTTTTCCATCTGATTAGTTTTAATCCATCCTAGAAATTTGCAAAGCATTTTACAAAGGTTTAATGCATAACAGGTAAATCTTAATATTATATTGCTTGAATAGCTGAATTAATAGCTGAATCATAAAATGCTGGTACTTCAGCCCGAGTTCAAATTTTGGTAAACAGGTTTGCTGTGTGGGAGTTTTCTCCGTGTGTGTAACATAAATACAAACCAGTTTCCTTTAAAAAGATCTCTATAAAGTCACCCCTTGCCTTAAACAAATGGTCCTATCCTGCATTACCATAATCAGTATTCTCTAATTCTTCATTAAATGGTAAATTATAAATTTTGTAAAACTTTACAATTGGGAGCCCCTTGTTTTTTGACGAGTCTGTTTTGACACCAAGATTGGTGCCAGCAAGGCACAGTTTTAAGACGCCACTACACAAAACCAAAATAAAAAGTCAAAGAATTGCACAGACTCAGTGTACAAATACACAACGATCTACTTAAAAAGAAATCAAAGAATTGCACAAACTCAGCATTGCGCACTGCATTGACTTTGTCCATGTATACATCGATCTATTTTGATGTTAAAAAAAAAAAAATCAGGTGAATGATGATGTCATATAAGGTTAAAACAAAGTTATTCATCGCCAAAATTGAACAAAATTTGTCTCCAAACGAGGGGGCACCCAATTTTACACTTCAGCTCTAAATTTATGCACATAAATTAATGTTCTTTCTGTTTTATTTAATGGCAATGATAAATAAAAGTTCTTCCATATTTTATTTTCTTGTACATTTTGTGTTCATAAGAAATCATAATTTCACTGTAGAATTTGTCAATTGACTGGAAAGAAAGTTTTGCATTTCTCCTGAAATATGGCATTTTGTCCAACAGTAGAGAGGAAAAAAAAAATTTTTTTTTCTTTCCATGATGTTCTACTTCATAAATGATAAAATTTGATGAATCAAAGTGTGTGAACTCATGCTGAATTTGTGCAAATGTTTTTATAATTTTTTTTTAGTTAAATGAAATCATTGTGTACATGGGGGAAAAGAAAGTACATGCAGTATCAAATTTAAAGTAAAGACAAATTGCTATGTATTTAGGCAAAAAATTGCACATAAAATATTACATAGGAATTTCTACAGAAAAGTAGAGGTTTATTACAGGTGTGTCTAGCTTTTTTAATTTTGTTGATTCACTTCTGTGGAATTGTAAGTGTGATTTTCAAAATGACCGTTATCTTTTGCACATTAGCTTAATAAAAAATTAGTTGTCAGCGAGTTGACTTCTCGGATGGGAGCAGGGCCATTCCTAGCATCAGTACGCGGGTGGCTGGACTCGCGATACCTCGCCTAAATATTTTCATTCATAAATTCATTGGGTAAGTATTTAGTAAGTATGAAATAAAAATTTTATTAACCATTGATTATTTTTTAAAAAAAATTTGGAGGCAGCAATCTTAGGAAAAAACGGGAGCAGCCATTGGCCCTGGATGGGAGTGTGGATAATTGGAAAGCACAGCTTAACCTGATAAATAACTGAAGTTTTGCAATAACTTGAATGTACTATCATCCATATCTTAGTTGGAAATTTAAGAATTAAGATAAAAATAGGGCAGTAGCTTTTATAAATCACTATATGAAAGCTTATAACTTAATATTAGTAAAAAACATCTAAAAATCAAATTATAAAGTAAATTGCCTACATATAGCTTGTATGAGCTGCAGGTCCTTTTAGATAGAAGTCGCTCTTTAGCTGTCAAATATTTATTTGGCATGTCGTCTTTAATGATGTCCCAAATGCTTTCTATCAATTTGGGTTAAAGTTCTCAACTAGATTATTAAATCTTGTACCTTCAGAAGTAATTCCACTGATTTTAACTTGTGCCTTGATGGTAGAAACCCTATTTCAGGTTTCTCCACCCTGCCATTTTTGTAAATTTTAAGTCAAACTAAAATACTAATGTGTGTCACCAGTGGCCAAGCAGTGAATTCTCTGAACACTAGTAGTTGGGTCCGGGGTTCGAATCCCGGTGAACGGGTTGACTGCATGGGCATTTTTGTTGTTTCCCCACACGTAATGTGTATACGAGCCAGTTGCCCTTCAGAAATCCTCCACGAAGGCATCTCTCCTCTTGGACAGCCCTCGAGTGCTTTCGCTGTACTTAAATAAACCAAAATGATAATGTTCATAATAAAACATAGTCAGGTATTAGTTTGACTTAAACTGCATAACAGTAAGGTGTAAAAGTTGAAACGATTTAGTTATTCAGCAGGGTTGATATGAAGGCGGGAAAAATTCATTATTTAATTATTGCAAATTCATGAAAGCAAGAAAAGTGGGGAAAATATCTAGGAAAAAAAAGCTACTGACATTAGTTACTTGACCATTCATCTACAATACATGGTAAAAC
Organism: Stegodyphus mimosarum; assembly: GCA_000611955.2. NCBI lineage: Eukaryota > Metazoa > Arthropoda > Arachnida > Araneae > Eresidae > Stegodyphus > Stegodyphus mimosarum. The sequence goes on along the minus strand of KK112039.1, from coordinate 180,667 downwards.
CATCACATAGATACAATGGTTGGACAAAAATATGGAAACACCTTTATAAAAACACGTTTCTTTGCTTAATATGGTGTAGGAAACCCGTTGGCATCCAAAACAGCTTGCAGTCTTCTCGGAATGGATAAATACAGTTCCTGTATGTTTGCCAAGGGAATATTATACCATTCTTCCTGCAAAACGGTGGCAAGTTCAGATAACGATGTTGGCGGTGGATAACGAGGACACACTTTCCGTTCCAATGTAGACCACAAAAGTTCGATAATATTCAGGTCTGGTGACTGTGGTGGCCAGGGGAGATGGGACAACTCATCCTCGTGCTCAGAAAACCAGTCCTGGACAATGTGAGCTGTGTGAACAGGGGCTTTGTCATCTTGGAAGACACCATCACCATCGGGGAACAAAGTTTGTACCATGGGATGAACTCGATCGGCCAAAATGTTCACATAAGTCTTTGCAGTCATGTGCCCTGGCACAGTTATCATGGGGCTAGCAGAGAACCACGATATGGTTGCCCAAACCATAACAGAACTCCCGCCATGTTTCACTCTTGGCAACAAGCAGTCTGTATTATAGGCTTGAGATGACGTTCTCTAGACGTAAACTCGGCCAGAAGTGGGAAACAATGTGAAAGAAGACTCATCAGACCATATTACTTGCTTCCACTGCTCTATAGTCCAGGCTTTATGACTTAAACACCACCTTTTCCTGTTACGGGCATTAGCATCACTGATGAGTGGCTTCTCAATTGCAGCATGGCCAGCAATTCCCTGTTTATGAAGCTCCTTTCTAATTGTTTTGGTACTCACAGGATTCGGTAACACAACATTCATTTCAGCAGTAACTTTTGCAGCTGTGGTCTTCTTATTTTCCGTCACAATTGCCCTTAATGATCGTCTGTCACGATCACTCAGGACACACTTTCGTCCGCGCGGTGATTTAGCAGATGATGTTTTTCTGCTTTTCAAATATGCGGAATAAATCTTCGATACAGTACCTCTTGAAACACTAAACACCTCAGCTACCTTGCTTACGGAAGCACCTACCATACGTGCTCCAACAATTTGTGCACGTTCGAAGTCTGTTAACTCTGACATAATGCAATGACAACCTCACATAACAGTACTCCGACAACAACTGAACTGTTTAGCACATTTACGAAGTTGTATAGGTGGCGTCAGTAGTAAAAAATGCCAGCGCCACCTACATATTTTATTAAAATCAATCTTTCTTTTCAAACATGCATTTCACAAGGTGTTTCCATATTTTTGTCCAACCCCTGTATCTCCTTTTTATAGTCAGTAATGCAGTTACATATCAAATTTAAAAAATACTGATAGAGTAAATAAATTCCATGAAATAACAAACTTGATTAAAACAATTAATACATGCTATTAAATATCAGTTATGACAAATGATTATTTTACTTTTTCTTAATTTTAATTTATTTGTTACTAATTCCTGTACTATCGTCAGGCCACTGATATGCAAGCTTCTGGTGTATTCAAGTGGTGCAACCATCTAGTGACATTTGCCAAAGTTAATGTGTTATGTGGCAACCTACTTATGATGTTAAGAATTAATATTATATTGAGTTTTGCAAACTACATCTACAAATGTATCCCAATACGACAATTGATTGGACAATTATGTACATGTGCTGATTTCTTATCTCATCCTGAGGTTAAAATCAGCGTGTGCAACAAAATTGTGGAAACTGACAAAAGCTTATTAACAAGAAGAAAAAATAATGTAGGTATGTTCTTCCCTCACAAAGGTTTTGGGTGGATCGGACAATGAAACTGGAAAAAATTTTTCTTTTTGACATTTGCAAACTTTAATGTCTATAATAGAGGAGAATGTAGTTAGGTGGTACAGTACAAAGACCAAGATTTTTTTTTTATCTAATTTTAAGTGAACAGATTGATAACAAGGCAAAGAGGCTACTTTTCAGTTGAACTTTGAGTAGAAGATAGCAATTTGGCACAGTCAGTGAGGAATAGCAATTTTAGAAGATTGAGACATCCGTCCTTCATGGTGCATGGGCTGCAACTTAAGAGACGGGCTGTGTCTATGCCTTTTAGCAGGAGATCAATCAGCCTATGGATGTCATCTCCCAATTTGTAAGCAGCCAGATGAACATTTCATGATAAACTTATTATTTTGTTGATCCAGATACTAGATGTCATACTTGATCTATTGAGCATTTGATATTGTAATAAATGCTTAAGAAACATTGCTTGTCTGCATTTAGATTCTTGTCTAATTGAATTCATGCCTGTCAGCATTTAGATTCGTATCTAGTTGAATTCATGCTGCATTGAATACAAGCCAGAAATGCTATTTTTGATTTGATGTTTCTTGATAAGTCACATATGACTCTTTTTTAGTGCAGTATTTATTAATTTCAGAGCATGGAATAAGCATGACTTTTTTCCAATATTTAGTCTTATTTAATGGAATAGTGCGCACGATTAAATGCAAATATAAAGTAGTATTTTTAAAATCCATGTTAAGTTTCTTGAACAATGGCAAGAGTATTCAAGAGTTTTTGAAATATTTTAACATAAAATCTACATCGCAAGATCGTGGGAGGACGTGTCTCTAGGTACTTTAAGAAATACTTGGGATTATTTATGGCCAGCTATCATATTTCATGGTGAGGATAATGAAAATGATAGCCACGAATTTGAAGGATTTCGGATATCGCAAACCAGAGGTGAAATTTTCCAGTTAATGGATTTTGTAAAGAAATGTGGAGAAACAGTAATAAATAATAATGATATAACAGCAGTTTTTCATTGCGATGACAATGCCCCAATCATCAATCAATTAGCGGATGGCAGAATCTGTAGTTATAATTCTAGATCCAGAAAATACCGCTTCCAATAGTGAAGAAAGTAACAGAGAGGTTATTGAAAATGAAAAAAATTCGATTGACAAATTAGTCGAAATTCTTGGCACAGCAATAACAGGACTTGGAACAGTGGAACTTTGTAACTGAACAAGAAATTAAGTTGGTTTATAGAATTAATGAAAAAGTATTGGTACAAAAAATGAAGCATCTGAAACAACTTACATTGAAAGAAATCTAACAAGTAAACAAATAAATATGAAGCTTTTGTTTTTGTAAATTGTGATACCTTTTAAATCATAAATACTCATTATATCATAAATCACAATTTGGAATTTGAATTTTATAATTTCTGTGTACCATCTAACTAGATTTAAATTGATGATCTAATATCTGGAAAAATCCCAAATCTGTAATCGCCAAAGACCCGACGAGTCCTGATCTCGGATTTTATACTGTACTGTTATATTTTCCAACTACTGGAGTGGGTATAAATCTCCCAATTTGTAAGCAGCCAAATGAACATTTCATGATAAACTTATTATTTTGTTGATCTAGATACTAGATGTCATACTTGATCTGTTGAGCATTTGATATTGCAGTAAATGCGTAAGAGATATTGCTTGTCAGCATTTAGATTCTTGTCTAGTTGAATTCATGCTTGTCAGCATTTAGATTCGTATCTAATTGAATTCATGCTGCATTGAATGCAAGCCAGAAATGCTATTTTTGATTTGATGCTTCTTGATAAGTCAGTATTTATTAATTTCAGAGCATGCAATAAGCATGACTTTTTTTTTCCAATATTTTTTCCATTATTTAGTCTTATTTAATGTTCCTCGAGCAAATAAAAAAATTACTAATTTAACAGTGAAAAATCATAGTACTGCTTTAATGGAACAGTACTGTTTTAAAATATTGCAACTTAAGTTTTCCTTGAGATGTTTATTAATTAGATTTGTATAATCAGTTACTTTTAGTTTTCATAATAATTTGTTGGTTTAGAATGGTATCTAGATTATTAAAGATAACTAAAGGATACCATTCTGTTAAACATCTTCCAGTTGAAGCTGCCACTGGTTATGGGCTAGTCAGGTGTGCCTGGGAGCCCTTGGTGCCAAGTAGACTTTAAAATGTTACTAAAACTATAGTGATTAAGAAGTAACTGATTATTAGTAATATTTTTTAAGTAAAGAGGCATAAACAATTAAAACATCATAAAACTTGAGTCAGGTTTCATTAATCTTTAAAACATGTTTATCTTTTTTTTTTTTTTTTCAGTTGTAAATAATGGCACCTGTAGCAGCACCACTTTTAGATATTAAAGAAGATATTGATACTACATCAAGAGGCAAAGGTATCAATGCTGTACTCTTGGGACCACCAGGTGCTGGGAAAGGAACGCAGGTGTGTGTAATATTTCTATAAAGTAACCATATTTTTTCATTTAGATGTGAATTAAATGTAGTACCTCTCAATTTTCCTTTTGAATTTTAACTAATTCAGTAGCAAAGAAATTATTAATTTAATAAGAATTTTACTTATTTATGGGATATAATTATATTTTTAGTCAATAGTTGTCACTTAAATTAAGATATAACTAAATATGGTTTTTTTAGAGGGGGATTTAATACCTAAGCTGTTTATTTAAAGTAAATAGCGAACACAAGCAGCCCTTTTATAACATGGTATACCTATGACATGACTTTGCTGTAATTTGAAAAAATGTGAAAAATTCCCTTACAGCAGAAAATTCTTAATCACAAATTTACTCTAATATAGATCTGTTGAAAAACCAAGGAAATTACCATAGCTGAATATGCTTGACAGAATTGTCAGTACCTTGGACTTAGCAATATATTGAAATAAAAAAAAATTTCGAGAACCATCATTAATTTCAAAATTCAGGGGAAAAATAGTTAATTGAGTAGGCTTTTTCCCATACCTCTGATAGAAAGATAAAATTTAAGAGAGAACTTCACATGTACGTAGCTCCATTTAAATATGTGTCAGCTGAAAAGGAGGAAAAAAATGCTTGTAAAAATATAAAGCAAAGAAAAAACAAGATGCTATAGGCAAAATTCAAGATAAGTTTATTTTGTCCAAAAGAACACAACCTCACTTAATGGCAACCACTAGTAATAACGAAGAAAACATATAACATTAATATCTAATGCTTTTGATCAGTTATTATTTTAAGATTTACATTTTGCTTAGTTATAAAAGCAAAACAGTGTACTTTTTCTGTAATTTTAAAATTCTAAGCCTATTTTTATCTTATGAGATAGGAATTTTCCTATTTACATAGGAATTACTTGTTTGTTATTCGTGATTTCAAATGTATATTTATTGCATTATACCAAAGTATACTAGAACTCCCTCCCTAAGGAAAAGGATGCCTTCGTGTAGGACTCCTGAAGTAGCTGTTTCGGCAAAAATTATCAAAACACCCATATGATCAGCCTGTTCAACAGCATGATTTTAACGTTTCCTCTTGTAAACTGTAAAGTAATGGGTAAAATTTTATTTTAAATAAGTAACAGAGATAAAATTCCAAGTTTTTTTAATAATTTTTTAATTTTAAGAAAACTTTTTAATGCCAAGAAGTTACCATTTAAAATAATGAAACATTAAAATCAAATTATGACTAAGTTGAATGAATTGTCACTTTTTTGAATACTTTTTTAGTTAAAAGGTCTTATTTATGTAATTGTTTTAAAATGTCTTCTAATTAAAATCTAATGAAATTTTATGACTACAAAAATACATGAAATTGCACTTTCAAAATGCTTTTTAAAATTTCTGCACTTTTTCTTTTCTGCGCTTTCAAAATTGTGCAGAAAAGAAAAAGTGAGGGAAAAAGTGCACTTTCAAAATTATTTTGAAAATGTTGTTCACATTTACAAAATAGTAGCTACAAAATACTCTGAACCAAAACATTATGACCTACACAGTAATGTGTTACATGACCTTTAGCCAGGAAAACAGCTGCAACTTCCCTTGGCATGGATGTTAAAAGTTCTTGGTAGATGACTGGAGACACTTATTCCAAGTGTCTTAAACAGCTGTCACACAAAATCGAGATATTCCGACATGATGGTATTTGAGCTGTTGGCTGCCACTCTATGACATCCCAAATATGCTCTGTCAGGGTAAGATCTAGTTAGGTGGCCATGACATTAATTGGAATTCATCCTTACGCTCCTTGCCTTGTGATGTCATCCTTATGCCTTGTAACATTCTCCTGGAAGAGTCCATTTCTAGCTGAAAAGACAGATGCCATATAGGTGTCAACTTATATGCAGTTAAGTTCAGATAGTCTGCAGCTTTCAGAGTCTGTTCTACCACAACTAAGAGTCCAGAGCTGCCCATGAGAATGTCCCCTCCCAAAGCATAATACTGCCACCACCAGCTTGAGTATGACCTGCTGTACAGGGGGGGGGGACAACTGCTCACCTGGAAAACAGTATATCCTGACATGACCATCAATGTGATGAGTCAGAAATAGTGTTTCATCTGACCAGGCAACTGTCTTCCACTTATCCATGGTCAAGTCTTGATGTTCCTGGGCCCACTGTAGACATCATTGATAATGACACTTGGTCAACAGAGGCACACAGGTGGGACATCTGTTATATCCAACAACTGTCCACTGAACTGTGTGTTCTCAAACACGCGCACTTGGGCCTGCATTGTAAGCAGGACAGACTCCAAAGTTCTTTTTCTTTGATGATGCATGAACAGCCAACACCTTGGGATCTACTGCTGGTTTCATTATCATTTATCCACTTTGCATAAATACTAACAACTGCATATTGTGAACAACCTACCATTCATGCAGTTTCAGAGATACTCGTTCCGAATCTTCTGGCCATTACAGTCTGCTCTCTGTCAAATTCGCTTAGATCAGCAGCCTTTCCCATCACTCGCAAAAGTAAGTGCGAGAATGATTTCTTACCTTCTCCAGCAACACTTAAATATCATTCCCACCTAATCACATGCCCTCCATGTCATCCAGACAAGTTCATTAAAAAATGTGAGGACAGTCATGATGTTTTGGCTCGTCTTTTTTTACAGTGATCTTACAAATTTGTTTAATATTATTTAAGCTAGGAACTTCAGCAGTAAGAAATAAGATGAATATTGCATTGCTATTGAATATTGTAGCAATAGCATAAAAAATTTCAAACTACATGTACTTCATTTTCACATTCTACTCTTGATTTATTGAACATGAGCAAAAAAATAAATTAAAAATTACTCTGCGGCAAGTGGCTAGGTTATTTTTATATGATGTATGTAAAAATAAATTAGATTAAATATTTTTTAATATTACCTACCATAAATATTATTTAAAATTACTTGGCAATAATGGTATTATTATTATTATTTTTTAGTTTAACAAAATCATACTTAACCAGTTCTCATAATATTACTACATGTTATCTTCCTACTACACCCATTGCTTGTTCTTAATGCTAATCAATTTAGCTTTCACGTCTGAATTATAAGTTTTACCGCATTTACTGAATTGAAGAATGAGTTGCCTTTTGCTTTTCATTCTAAATATCTTAAAAAAGAAAGGAAAATGGAATACCCTCTACATTTGATTTGAATATTTTTATGTGCATCATAATTAAGATGAATACGTCTGTGCTATCAGGAAGGTACGGTGGATTAATTAATGCTGGAACATACAATTTTTTCATTAGAATGAAAAACAATTTAAATGAAAATTTAATCATTTGTTGTTAAAGCTTGTTTTATTGGCAGTATTTTTGGTACTTTCTGATTATCCACATCTCATGAAAAGTGGTCCTTTACGGATTAGTTGTCTTTATGAGTCATAGGGATGTTCAGTTTATAAATTATGTGTACTCGAAAATATGCCAAAAGAACAGCAGTTTTATCAAATGTTGAAACTGGGTCTGCAGATGATCTGAAAACACCAATTTTTTTAAATTTTATCCATAAAAAATGGGTTACTGGTATTGATTAATAGTGTTATAACGAAAGAGAAATATCTCCCCCCCCAAAAAAAATAACATTAATGTCTTCTGTAATAGGAAAATTAGTTCTTAATCTTGATTCTTGTTTTTTAGGCTCCTCGTCTGAAGGAGGAATTTTGTGTTTGTCATCTTGCAACAGGTAACTTGGAACATAGTTTAAAATTATGTGCTATTGATATATTTTTATTTCTATTGTACTGTTCAAATTAAATGCTGTATTTTATGATAGGTTAGCCTGACACAGTATACATCAGTACATGACCTTTTTGCAGCTTTTCTATTTACTAAACTACCTCTTGATGTCCAATTTCTTGATTCACTGCATATTTGGAGACTGTATGCTAACAATTTTTTTATGCATTGAAGCTGAAGTTATGCGTGATAGTTATTTTTAGTGAAAATAGTCTGTATACCTTTTCATATGATTAATGTATATGGATTTTTTCTCTATTATTTGAACAACATATGTGGGTTAATTTTTTTCCCTTCATAAATTATCGCTTAGCTGAAAGTAAAATGCATAAATTTAATAGATTGGAACTAAAACTACTCTCGCATAATTTATAGGAGTTTAACAGGTTTTCAAAATAGTAAACAAGAGAAAAGCTTTAAATTTTTATTTTAAGTTGTTAATTAGATTTTAATTTGCAATTCCTAAAAATTCAGTTTTATAGCAGACAAAAAATCAGAATTAATTCTTATAAAATAAATTAAAAATTGAATCATATATTATAAAAATTTATGTTTCTAAATCTTACATTATGAAAACTGTATCTTGCATTAATTGTCTTCCTCTTAAAATTCTACTACTCCAGTCATGCTCAGACAATCATCCTCCCTGTATTTCATTCTGTCTTGCTTATTACTGTTTAAATAAAAATAAAAAAAAAATAATAATAATAAAAAAAAAAGAAATGCAACCCGAAAATTTTAGATTGTGGTCTAATAACATATAGAAGAGTTTAAAATTAAAAAACTCAAACTATAAAAATATTAAGGCCATTTAAAAATTGTAAATCATAAAAATTATGAAACTAATGCTTCTTCTCCAATTAATGTCCTTAGAATTGTCTTTTCATGAAATAAAACTGAGTGCAAATGTTCATAATTACTATCAGAGAGTATGTTATAAATTAAATGTGTTTCAACCAGTTCTTATTTGGCTTCTGATGCCAAGTACATGTGTTTGGAGACCACACATTGCATTTATGGTTAAAATTTCTTATTGATTAATAGGTACAAGAACTTGCATAATTGTCCAATATTTTTCCAAAAATAAACAAACTTGGTTTAGGATTACAGAACAGTTCCATAACTGTTTTCAAAGCATTTGATGAAACTGATGCTATGCTCATTACATTAGATTTTCAGGAATCATGAACTGCAAAAAATTGAACTGAAACATTTGATTCACTTCATTATGTCTATAAAATGAAAACATAATAAAGGTCAGTTTACATATGTCAGAGCAGCTCGTAACGAGCCGCTCGTCCGGGCGTTTCGATCCGAGTGAACGGACCTGTACTCTGATAGATCGTTTACACCAATCGGAGTGGAATGACAAGTCGCCTCCGTTTGTTTACAAAATGGATACCGACGTGGCAGCTGCAGTGCTTGAAGTCTGCGAAGCAGTTTCAAATGAATTGATTTCTATTCTTGAAAAAAAAAAGAAGAAAAGGAAATGGGTACGTGACTGCGTAGCTCGCCGCGAGGAATTAGGAGCATCCAATAAACTATTAAATGAACTTTGGGACGAGGATGTCCAAAGCTACAAAAACTTCATAAGAATGAGTGAAGGACAGTTTGAAACGTTATTGGAAATGGTCCATCCCCTTATTCAGAAAAAAAGTACGTGTTTTCGAGATGCTCTGCCAGCGAAATTAAAACTGCAGATAGCGCTTCGGTTTCTGGCGACTGGTGACTCATACAGTTCTCTGCAATATCTATTTCGAGTACCAAAATGTACAATTAGCATATTTATTCCAGAAGTGTGTGAAGCCATTTTCTCATCATTGCAAGATTTTATGAAGGTAAGTGACGTAATTTTACATGTACTATTATTTATGATTTTCAATACATAGAGCCAATGATAATTAGGTACTGTTCTGTTATCCGGACCGGATTCAGAGATGTATTTTTGCATGTGCATATATTACCTATGTATACACACATGCATACATATCTGAATCCGTCCCTGATAACAGAACTGTACAGATAATTATCTTAAATGCACAATGCTGAGTTAATGAATAAAAATAAATGCACATATTTATTAAATGCATATGCATTTGTAACTAATAATTGCTTTTTATACCTGTAAAATTGTTAATCACTCTTCACTTTAAAGCAGCGACTGCTAAATAATGCATAACACCTGTTGGTAGCTTGTGTAAAAGTTGATTTTTTAAACCAACTTTTACACCTACTGAAAGTGAAATCAGTAAGCTGATATTATGTAACAAATTATAACAATTTATTCTAATAATAATAAAAAAAAGTATCTGATTTTATTGTAAATATTATTTTATACTTCTAACATATGAGTCTTACTTATACTGGCCAATATAAAATTAACCTCAAGAAAATTCAGAAATACACTGTCAGTTGAACAACTTAATTATATACCTAATATCGTGATATACTAGAATGCTAGTCATACTCGCTGTATTTCTGAAATATTTATAATTTTAATGTATAATTTAAATTATTATATGATTCAGTCACTTATTTAGTCATTTCGGTATGAAGTCACTATGACAGGTTGTTTTCTGAAGGGCTTTATAAGCATGCTCAGAAAATTTAAGAAAGCAAATTGAAATAAATATTTTAATTTTCAATATATATGAATTAAATCATATTTTCTAGTACCACTGCACTTCTAATCATGGGGCCAATTTTTCGGCTAGGAGGATTAAGGTTGCACTCTACATCGACCAATACATTTCTGTGCAGTTTTCTGCTGCAACAATACTTTCTTCAGATATTGAAATTGGTAATCTCACATTGTCTAGCAAGTTTTGCATTAATTAATTACATTGGTTCCCAAAATTAAGGAAAAATCACAAAAATAGATAGAACGAGGTAACTCGTTCAAAAATAAGCTAATCCATATAAAATATGAATGTTATCAAATTATTAAGTAGCTCCTGATTCCGTCATGGTTTAACTCGAAGCACACTTGACGTGTACTCAGATCTAGAGTTCGAATCCCCATGCCAGCATTGCATATTTTTCACATTCTTGAATCAAAATAACCTAATTACTCTACAGTGGCATGCGAACTAAAATATTCAATGATAATTCGTTACCACCAGGATTTGGGTCTCCTAATCCCCCTTTTTTTTCTATGCCAAAATGACTCATCCAGTTTGTTGATTTTATTTGCTAATTTCTATACACCATAATTGTCTGGTAATTTCTTTTTATTGTAAATATTATTTTACAATAAAAAGAAATTACCTGTATAGTATACTATAGTGCTGTATAGTATACTGTTAGCCAGATTCTGCATTAACTTCTTCAGTAATAATCATTTTTGTGATTTTCCTTGATTAATGATAAACAGTGTATAAATAACCTTTTTCAGAGAACATTTGATTTTAAGTCTATACACACACATACATAAGATGAAAAAATATGTGAGGCCAAATTCTAGCTTTTATTTATAGTTGTCCCTTAGATCTCTGCACAAAATGTTTTTCAATATATTGAGAATTTTTTAGATATTTACAACAATTAGAAAAAGTCAGCTGGAAATGTTATAGCCTACAATAAGGAAAAAACTTCAAGAAATCAAACATTTCATAAATGCATCAAATGTATATGGCCACTAGTCTACGAAAAATTCTTTATTAGAATATTACAATTTTGTAAGGTTTACGCGTAAAGATATATATATGTTATCGGGACTGGATTCAGAAATGTATGTATATATGTTTATATATACACACACATGCACTTCTGAATCTGGTTCTGATAACAAAAAAACATCGATATTTGTCTACTTCATGCGATAAGAAATATAAAAGAAATGTAAAACTAAATCCTTTTCACAGGATAATATTTACTTTTAATTTGCACTTAATAATTGTAAAATATTGTCTTATAAGTAAATTTATTGTAACATTTAAGTTTAATATAATTTTGAAAACTGCACAATTTATGCAGATTCATAAAAATAATTATATAGTGTGATACTTGAAGCTAATAATATAGTTCACCCTGCCATCAATGGCATCAAACATATACATATAATTTAAAATGTATTCTCTGTGATTATCATGCAGTATCTATAAAATACAGTAAAACAAATTGTGTGTGAAAATTATGAATTCCAGTAATTTTGTCAAAGTATTTACAGACCAAATACGAATAGAATTACAAAAATAAATTTTATTTACATATGGGGCACATAAATTGCCTCATATGTGCCATTTTCGTTTAATTGAGGCGATATTGTCACAACTGACAACTCTCTCTCTTCTTTTTCGATTAATTTTTTTGAAATCAATGTTTGTATTTCAATTTGCAGCTCCAGTGCATCACGCTTTGGCAGTGCTTTCAACTGGGCTGCAACACTTTTACCAAATGCGTCGAACATGTGTTCTTCGCGAGCACATTTTGCAGCTTCTGCTACTTTTTGTAATTTTATTATGGCACTGTCAATGCCACTAGGGACAGCCGTCCTTTTTCTTTTCTTAGCTTGGCTTGTACCAATGCCAGATGGTTGTGCAGTTTCATGCTCATCTGGCATTTCATATGATAAGCTGGTATCCAGCTCAGAACAGTCCGTGGTTTCTTCCCACTCTGGTGTTGCAGCACCTTTATAACTACCTTCATTTGCTTCTAAAACCTGTTAGAATACAAAAAAATAACAATGTATAAATCAATCATAATTCTTGACAGACATTAATTTATCTTAGGCCAAAACTCAAAAAGAAAAAAAATTGATTTTATTAAAATTAAGTTTGTTAAAATGTTAGATATTTTTACATTTAATCAAATGTCATCTTTATTGTTGCAGTGTCCCCAGACTTCTGAAGAATGGAATGAGATTGGAGAAGGATTCTTAATGCGATGGAATTTCCCTCACTGTTATGGAGCTATTGATGGCAAGCATATTGTTATCAAAGCACCTCCCAGGAGTGGATCCATCTATCATAACTATAAGGGATCCTTCAGCATCATATTGCTGGCCGTTGTAGACCATGATTATAGATTTCGTTACATTGATGTGGGAGCGAATGGAAGATGTTCAGATGCAGGGGTCTTCAGCAATTCTGCCATGAAAAAAGCACTTGAATCAAATGCATTAAACCTACCTGAGGATGGTTTTCTTGTAGGTGATGATGCCTTTCCCTTGACAAAATATCTAATGAAGCCATATTCACGGAGACAACTGTCAAAGGAACAGAAGATATTTAATTACAGGCTTTCACGGGCTCGGAGAATTGTTGAGAATGCCTTTGGCATAATGGCTCAACGGTTCCAAATTTATTTTAAACCAATCCCTCTGAGCCCAGAAAAAGTAGATGGAATTGTTAAAGCTACCTGTGCACTGCACAATTTTCTGCGCACAACAGGTAAATCTACATACATGCCACCAGGATCATACGATGAGGAAGATTTCAACAGTTTCAATTTCAATCCAGGATCCTGGAGGAACATTCCTCAGCCTATGGGATTTCTTCCCATATCTGCGTCTTTCACGCCAGGACATAATCCATCCAAAGAAGCAACGAGAAAGCGTGATGCGTTATGTCAGTATGTGAACAGAGAGGGAGCTCTTCCCTGGCAACATGCAATGTAAATATGCAAGCATATGCATGTCCACTTGGATGTTACAGATGTAAGATTCATCTGCAATATCCAAGTGGAAGTAAATATTTGTAAATAAATAAATTTTAATTTTTTTTTATTTACAATAATGCATCTGTCTGAAGCAAACTAAATATGAAATATATAATGTATCTACTCTATAATAAAAACTAATCCTAAGGTTATCAATTTATGTTGGTACAAACTATTTAAGAAAGAGAAAAGCTATTCAAACTACTTAAGTAAGAGAAAAAATATTTATTCATTCAAATAATAGTTAATTAGTACATGTGCTGTTAAATATGTTTTGGTATATAAAAAGACTGTTTATTCTTTTTCAGTTTTGGAAATTTTAGATTTGAACCAAGATCTCGGCTATAATTTTGGCAAGTACATGAAGCACGAATGTAAAAATAAACAACACAGTATATAATAACAATAATACTTGCATGTCGTTTCCTAAGATTATTTTTAAGAATCCTTATTATTTTATCATATGTAATTATTGAACCCCTAAACCCTTCTCCTTTTTGCAATTTTTAACATTGCCCCCTCCAAATAGTTTCGTTGTTAACATAAAGTTTCATGTCATGACCACCTTTGCATGCTTGATTCTTAAGTAAAATACCTCTTCCTTGAAAAAGGATATGGCATCCACTTCATTACTTATTAAATTAAAGATTGTTAACATCATGTTCACACACACACACACAAAAAAAAGAAAAAGTAATGAATACATTTTTAAATAAAAAAATGTGAATTCGAGAACCTAATCAAAAATGAATAATATAAGAACACATAGCAAGAGCAAAAATGCAACGTAGTGCTAAACTCTAATTAGGTAGTAAGGTATAAGAATATATAGTCAGTACTAATGTACGATCACATGAAGAGATATAAAAACATTCATCTAAATTATGACATAGTTCCAAGAGGAAGATATTTATTGCAAATTGTTACTTTTGGATCCTACTGAAATTGTGTTTCTGGACAACACACAAATAAAATATAAAGTGATATAAAAAATATTAATATTGATTAAATTATAGTGATTATACTTTATTTTTTAAAATGCTGAAATCTATAATTTAAGAAAATTAGAATTCATCTAGCATAATTTGTATAAACCTTAATACACCTTAAGTATTTGTACTGAGTGTTTCACATCCAAGCTGAATTGTAATAAATTGCACCTCAGAATGTTTTTATACAAAGCAACAAATTTAAATATCCCCAATAAAACAGATCTATATATTTTTTTTTCATAATTCCATTCTTATTTTTATAGTTTATGATATATATTCATTGCATCCTCATGTAGGGATGCTTGTAAAAAAATGAATATAAGTTCACATAAGTATTGAAGATTGCAACTTATTAATGAAGCAGAATACAGAAACTATAAAGTCAGAAAACATATGAATGAACATATTTCACATTACTGAACATAATTAAAATATGTTACATCAGTGAGTCAGAGAAAAAAGTTACTTCATGCATAGTTATAAAGTATATTTCAAGGAAAATATTGTACTTACCAAATTATGTTGAGTTTTTCTTTGCGCCACATGGGGACGTAAAAAAGAGTCTGCCATCTGAAACCATACAATAGATGGTTTGTAAATATTATCTCCAGAAGTTCCAGATCGCTTTGAATTGGCAATTTTTTTTAGCTCCTGGAGATAAGTAGAGCGAAAGTTGTTTATTTTGTGCTTGAGTTCTGGAACTCCAAGTCCCTTAAATTTTAGCGTATTAATGATATCCTCATACGCCTTCTGTCTTCGATTTTTATCTTTATATTCTGCTAGTGAAGTGTTCCATAACACTTCACTAGATGCATAGGCATCAAAAAATGCCATTGTTTGACTGTTGCTCCATCTCGGAATTTTCGACATTTTGAAAATCACTGTCACGAACAACGCTACTCGGAAGAACTGCCCGGATGGGTTTTTCAACAGGTTCAAAGTAGAAACGGAAGCGGTGACTCATCTTCCCTACGTTTCTACTCGGTCGAAGTAAGCGTTTACATTGTCAAAGTAGCAGTAACGAGCGGCTCGTTACGTGCTACTCTGACATATGTAAACTGGCCTTAACCTATTTAAACGGCCTCAAGGGATTGCTCAAATATTAGTTGCTGAAATGAAATGAGAAGGACAGTTGGTTTTCTGATTCTTTCCATGAAGATTTATTTTAAGTAACTTCAAAATTATAGTTTTTTGAAAAAAAAAAAACATCTTATGCTTTTTCTAACTTTATTGGTTGCAGTTTATGAATTTTATTTTGTTAAATTATTATTACTGTGAGATGTAGGGCAAGAATACTGAAGGGAGGTTAAGGGATCATGGGTTTTGAAGGGAGAGGCTAGGGGTTCTATAATTACAAAGTTTTGTTAAGAGATACAAAAAAGAAAGGCTGAAAACCCTTGCTGAATTTGATTTTTCAATTTGTTCTGTACAGTCTAAACATAAAAAAGATTCATCCAGTCTTTGATGATGTTATGCTTAATGTTTTAATATTATCCAGTTCTTTTCTCCTTATGGATTCTTTCTACAAATGCTGTGGATTTCCATCATTAAATGTGATCTCTGACGTGATTGCCTCATTTGCAGGAAGTAGACTGTGAGTTATAAATTTCAATGTAATGCTGAACAAGTATTTCCTGTATATTTTTTTGTTACTAATTCCAATGCTTTTTCCTTTTCATTTCCTAGTAAGATGTCAGCTGTATGTTTTGGTGATAAAATATATGCTGAAAATATAGCTATAACTATCTTTATTCATATTGTGTATGCTTTATCAAGACTGAGTTGTTTTCAAGTTTTTTCAAAATTTAAGAGTTTCAGTAATATTGCAGTTATTCTTATGAATTTTATCTGAAGCAGCATAAATTTGTTTCATGCAAAGTAAGAGATCTAAATTTCATTTCAATGCCATATTAAGATTTGTGGATTGAATATTCTTGTCTGTTGTGTCTAGATTCTTTTCCACAATTTATATCAAAATTGGCAGTTAAGGTCATCTTTATGTAGCCATTAAGAGAGTTGCATACTAAGTTTTAATGCACTTCAGATAATATATTTAAACCAGTCGAATGAAAGTGTTTGGGGCCATCTGATATTTCATATTATTTTATGACTTGAATAACATGCTCAGTAACACTTGATATTTTAAAATCTGTGGCCAATAATTTAGGTATATATGCTGAATGACTATAAAATATAAGGTGACATTTGTTTCTTAATTCTTTTTTCATTTTATATACTTGCTGCATTATTACTTATAAAACTACTCATTTTACATGTAAGTTTGTCTCAGCTTTTCGAAGGGCTTCAAAAGCAAGATTCCCATTTTGATATACTTGCTATGTTATTAGTTACAAAATTACGCATTTTACATATTTAGATTTGTTTCCAAACTTTTTTTAATGGCTTCAAAAACAAGGATGAATAAATTTTTGTTTGTGTTTGTTGTTAATGATGTATTAATAATTTCCATTAAATGTATGATTCTATTGTCCAAGCACTTTGCAAATTATTCGTTGATTGTGAGCAGAGTCATCTAGAATTGTACATCTGACCAACTAAAGCATTACTGCATTTCTCTGATCTTCACATGTATCAAATAATTAACCACTTGAGAAATTTTTTGATGCACTATGCAGCATCTCCATTAATTTTATGAAGTAAGTTTTCTAAACTATGAAATGATGAGTTTGTAGTGTAAAAAAAATTACCTACTTCATGACCTAGTGTAGATTTTTGGAAAATTGTGTTTTTACAACACTTTGGTCATTTACATGTGTTTTGAATTTGTATACTCATTATCAGATTTTTCCTGGAGAAATGAGAGACATGGAATAAAATAATTTCCTAGCTTGTACAAACATGGTTTATTTGCAGTATTTTTACTTTTTTAAAAAGCTTTTTTTTTTTTTTTTTTTTTTGTGTGTGTGTGTGTTTAGTTTTAAAATTATTTAAAAGTAGAAAATTCAGTAGTTAAAATCTCTTTTAAATTTTCTTTCACTTTAATTTTAACTTATTTTCCATCACTTAAAAAAAAGGGTGAGGTTTAACCAGTGACAAAATGGTTAAGACCACTAAACAGTAGAAGTTTGACCCAGGTTCAGTCTCAGATGAATGGGTTGGCTTTGTAGTTGGTTTTCGTGATTTTCCACATCTGTAACATGAACAAGAGCCAGTTTCCTTTAGCACAGTAGTTCTCAATGTTTTTTTTGCCCCATGCACCCCTTTCTTCACTGCTAGACAAGCATTCCCTTTCCCTCCATTCCAAATATCGAAAAACACATTACATTTATTTAAATTTAGATTATTTTTTAGTGTGTAAATGTGTAAAATTACACACTAAAAATAATGTAAATTAAACAAGTAAATAACTGTGTGTGTAAATTCAACAAGGAAAGATATTGAA